>JAURSC010000196.1:0-51472 GCA_030788265.1 Drosophila americana | reverse complement strand
ACTCTATTAAGATCGGAATACTATATCATATAGCTGCCATAGGAACGATCGGTCGAAAATTAAGTTTTTGTATGGACAAACGTTTTGTTTTTCACGATATATTGACCAACTCGGCATTTATTAGTTTTACTATACTCCTCAATATATGTAAAATCCTATGAAGATCGCACCACGATATCATATAGCTGCGATGGGAACGATCGGGTCGAAAATTAAGTTATTGTATGAAAAAAATTTTGTTTTCCAAGATATCTTGACCAAAACTCGGCATTATTAGTTTTACTATACTCCTCATATATATACAAAATCCTATAAAGATCGGCACCACTAATCATATAGCTGTCATAGAAACGATTGGTCGAAAATTAAGGTTGTATGAAAAAACATTTTGTTTTTCAAGATATCTTGACCAAACTCGGTATTTATTAGTTTTACTATACTCCTCATATATATACAAAAATCCTATTAAGATCGGACAACTATATCATATAGCTGCCATAGGAACGATCGGTCGAAAATTAAGTTGTATGAAAAAACATTTTGTTTTTCAAGATATCTTGACCAACTCGGTATTTATTAGTTTTTACTATACTCCTCATATATATACAAAATCCTATTAAGATCGGACAACTATATCATATAGCTGCCATAGGAACGATCGGTTCGAAAATTAAGTTTTTGAATGGACAAACGTCTTGTTTTTCACGATATATTGACCAAACATTTTGTTTTTCAAGATATCTTGACCAAACTCGGTATTTATTAGTTTTACTATACACCTCATATATGTAGAAAATCCTATTAAGATCGGACCACTAAAACATATAGCTGCATTGGAACGATCGGTCGAAAATTAAGTGTTGTATGAAAAAACATTCGTTTTTCAAGATATCTTGACCAACTCGGTTTTATTAGTTTTACTAAACTCCTCACATATATAGAAAATCCGATTAAGATCGGACACACTATATAATATAGCTGCCATAGGACGATCGGCCGAAAATAAGTTGTTGTATAAAAAAAAATTTTTTTTTTTTAGGTTTCTTGACCAAACTCGGCATTTATTAGTTAAACTATACTCCTCATACATATACAAAATCCTATTAAGATCGGACCACTGTATCATATAGCTGCCATAGGAACGATCGATCGAAAATTAAGTTGTATGAAAAAACATTTTGTTTTTCAAGATATCTTGACCAAACTCGGCATTTATTAGTTTTACTTTTCTCCTCATATAAAGGCAAAGTCCTTAAGGATTAGACCACTATATCATATAGCTGCTATGGGAACGCGGTCGAAAATTAAGTTGTTGTATGAAAAAACATTTTGTTTTTCAAGATATCTTGACCAACCTCGGCATTTATTAGTTTTACTATACTCCTCACATATATGCAAAACTCTATTAAGATCGGACCACTATATCATATAGCTGCCATAGGAACGATCGGTCGAAAATTAAGTTTTTGTATGGAGAAACATTTGTTTTTTCACGATATATGACCAACTCGGCATTTATTAGTTTTACTATACTCCTCATATATAGGTAAAAATCGTATAAAGATCGGACCACTATATCATATAGCTGCGATAGAAACGATCGGTCGAAAATTAAGTTTTTGTATGGACAAACGTTTTGTTTTTCACGATATATTGACCAAACACGGGATTTATTGTTTTACTATACTACTCATATATAGTAAAATCCTATGAAGATCGCACCACGATATCATATAGCTACGATAGGAACGATCGGTCGAAAATTAAGTTATTGTATGAAAAAACATTTTGTTTTCAAGATATCTCAAGATATTAAGTGTTGTATGAAAACCCATTTTGTTTTTCACGATTATGGACCACCAAACTCGGCATTTATTAGTTTTACTATACTCCTCATATATAGGTAAAATCCTATGAAGATCGCACCACGATATCATATAGCTGCGATAGGAACGATCGGTCGAAAATTAAGTTATTGTATGAAAAAAACATTTTGTTTTCCAAGATATCTTAACCAAACTCGGCATTGATTAGTTTCAGTACATATGCAAAATCCTATTAAGATCGGAAGATAATATAATAAAGCTGCTGTAGGAACGACAGGTCGAAAATTAAGTTGTTGTATGAACACATTTTTGTTTTTCACGATATATTGACCAAACTCGGTATTAGTTTAACTATGCTCTTCATAATATCAAAATCTTATCAACATCGGACCACTATATCATATAGCTGCCATAAGAGCGATCGGTCGACAACCAGGTTTTTGATTAAAAACCGTTTTTTGGTTATCAAGATATCTTGACTAAACTCGGCATTTACTATTTTCCCGATACTTCTAAGATACGGGCAAAGCACTATGAGCATTATGAAAAGGTTGGGTCTGTAAGGTATTAGATGTTCGGCGTGCCAAAGATAGTTCTTCTTTCTCGTTTTTATGCCGTGAACCCATTCAAAATTGGAAAAAGGGTATATTGCATTTGTGCAAAATTCAAATGTATGTAACAGGCCGAAGGAAGCATCTCCGACCCCATAAAGTATATATATTCTTGATCAGCATCAATAGGCGAGTCGATCTAGCCATGTCCGTCTCTGTCCGTCTGACCATTTGTCCGCTGTCCGTCTGTCTGTTTCTATGCGAACTAGTCCCTCACTCTTAACGCGATCGAAATGAAACTTTACAGAAGTCCCTATTTCTGTTGCATGCAGCACATATGTCAAAACCAGCTGGATCGGACCACTAATCATTATAGCTGCGATAGGAACGATCGGTCGAAAATTAAGTTGTTGAATGAAAAACTTTTGTTTTTCAAGATATCTTGACCAAAAACTCAGCGTTTTTTAGTTTTACTATGCTCCTCATATAAATACAAAATCCTATTAAGATCGGACCACTATATCATATAGCTGCCATAGGAACGATCGGTCGAAAATTAAGTTGTTGTATGAAAAAAACATTTTGTTTTTCAAGATATCTTGACCAAACTCGGTATTTATTAGTTTTACTATACTCCTCACAAATATGCAAAATCCTATTAAGATCGGAACCACTATAACATATAGCTGCCATAGGAACGATCGGTCGAAAATTAAGTTTTTGTATGGACATATTTTTGTTTTTTACGATATATCGACCAAACTCGGCATTTATTAGTTTCGCTTTTCTTCTCAAATGCATGCCAAATCCTATAAGATCGAACCATTATATCATATAGCTGCCATAGGAACAATCGGTCGAAAATTAAGTTGTTGTATGAAAAAACATTTTGTTTTTCAAGATATCTTGACAAACTCGGTATTTATTAGTTTTACTATACTCCTATAAGATCGGACCACTATAACATATAGCTGCCATAGGAACGATCGGTGGAAAATTAAGTTGTTGTATAATAAAAACATTTTGTTTTCAAGATGTCTTGACCAAACTCGGCATTTATTAGTTTTACTATACTCCTCACATATATGCAAAATCCTATTAAGATCGGAATACTATATCATATAGCTGCCATAGGAACAATCGGTCGAAAATTAACTTTGTGTATGGACAAATTTTTGTTTTTCACGATATATTGACCAAACTCGGCACTTATTAGTTTTACTATACTCCTCATATATATGCAAAATCCTATTAAGATCGAAATACTATATATTAAAGCTGCTATAGGAACGACAGGTCGAAAAGTAAGTTGTTGTATGAACAACATTTTTGTTTTTCACGATATATTGACCAAACTCGGTATTTATTAGTTTAACTATGCTCCTTCTATATATACCGAATCCTATCAACACCGGACCACTATATCATATAGCTGCCATAAGAGCGATCGGTCGAAAACCAGGTTTTGATTAAAAACCATTTTTGGTTATCAAGAAATCTTGACCAAGCTCGGCATTTACTATTTTCCCGGTACTTCTAAGTGCAAATTAAGTTTTTGTATGAAAAAACATTTTGTTTATCAAGATATCTGAACAAACTTGGCAATTATTAGTTTACTAAGCTCCTCATATATATACAAAATCTTATTAAGATCGGATAGCTGCCATAGGTACGATCGGTCGAATATTAAGTTTGTATGAAAAAACATTTTGTTTTTCAAGATATCTTGACCAAACTCGGCATTTATAGTTTTACTATATCCTCATATATATACAAGATCCTATCAACATCGGACGACTATTCATATAGCTGCCATAGAAACGATAGGTCGAAAAATAAGTTTTGTATGAAAATACTTTTGTTTTTCAAGATATCTTGAACAAACTCGGCAATTATTAGTTTTATTAAGCTCCTTATATATGCAAAATCTGATAAGATCGGACCGCTATATAATATAGGTGCCATAGGAACGATCGGTCGAATATTTAGTTTTTGTATGGAAAAATTTTTTGTTTTTCACGATATATTGACCAAACTCGGCATATATTAGTTTAACTATGCTCTTATATATATGCAAAATCCTATTCAGATCGGACCACTATTATATAGCTGCCATAGGAATGATCGGTCGAAAATTAAGTTGTATGAAGAAACAAACATTTGTTTTTCAAGATATCTTGACTAAACTCGGCATTCATTAGTTTACTATACTCCTTATATATAGGAAAATCCTATTAAGGATTTTATATCATATAGCTGCCATAAGAGCGATCGGTCGAAAACAGGTTTTTGATTAAAAACCGTTTTTAGTTATCAAGATATCTTGACCAAACTCGGCATTTACTATTTTCCCGGTACTTCTAAGATACGGGCAAAGCACTATGAGCATTATGCAACGGTTGGGTCTGCAAGGGTATACATGTCGGCGTGCCGAAGATAATCCTTCTTTCTCGTGTTTTATCCCGTGAACCCATTAAAAATGGGTAAAAGGTATATTGTATTTGTGCAAAATTCAAATGTATGTAACAGGCAGAAGGAAGCTTCTCCGACCCCATAAAGTATATATATTCTTGATCAGCATCAATAGGCGAGTCGATCTAGCCATGTCCGTCTGTCCGTCTGACCGTTGTCCGTCTGTCCTTCTGTCTGTTTCTATGCGAACTAGTCCTCACTTTTAAAGCTATCTTAATGAAACTTTGCAGAAGTCCCTATTTCTGTTGCACGCAGCACATATGTCAAAACCAGCTGGATCGGACCACTATATCATATAGCTGCGATAGGAACGATCGGTCGAAAATTAAGTTGTTGAATGAAAAAACATTTGTTTTTCAAGATATCTTGACCAAAACTCGGCATTTATTAAATTTACTTTACTCCCCATATAAAGGCAAAGTCCTTTAAGGATCGGACCACTATATCATATAACTGCCATAGGTACGAGCGGTCGAAAATTAAGTTGTTGTATGAAAAAAGCAATTTGTTTTTCAAGATATCTTGACCAAACTCGGCATTTATTAGTTTCACTATACTCCTCATATATATGCGAAATCCTATTTAGATCGGACCACTGTATCATATAGCTGCCATACAAAACGATCGGTCTAAAATTAAGTTGTTGTATGAAAAACATTTTGTTTTTCAAGATATCTTGACCAAACTCGGCATATTAGTTTTACTATACTCCTCATATATATGCAAAATCTTATTAAGATCGGACCGCTATATATATAGCTGCCATAGGAACGATCGGTCGAATATTAAGTTGTTGTATGAAAAAAAAATTTTGTTTATCAAGATATCTTGACCAACCTCGGCATTTATTAGTTGTACTATACTCCTCATATATAGGTAAAATCCTATAAAGATCGGACCACTATATCATATAGCTGCGATTGGAACGATCGTTCGAAAATTAAGTTGTATGAAAAAACATTTTGTTTTCCAAGATATCTTGACCAAACTCGGCATTTATTAGTTTTACTATGCTCCTTATATATATGCAAAATCCTATTCAGATCGGACCACTATATTATATAGCTGCCATATGAATGATCGGTCGAAAATTAAGTTGTATGAAGAACATTTTGCTTTTCAAGATATCTTGAATAAACTCGGCATTCATTAGCTTTACTATACTCCTTATATATAGGAAAAATCCTATTAAGGATTTTATATCATATAGCTGCCATAAGAGCGATCGGTCGAAAACCAGGTTTTTGATTAAAAACCGGTTTTAGGTATTAAGATATCTTGACCAAACTCGGCATTTACTATTTTCCCGGTACTTCTAAGATACGGGCAAAGCACTATGAGCACTATGAAACGGTTGGGTCTGCAAGGGTATTAGATGTTCGGCGTGCCGAAGATAATCCTTCTTTCTCGTTTTTTATCCCCCATTAAAAATGGGTAAAGGTATATTGTATTTGTGCAAAATTCAAATGTATGTAACTGGCAGAAGGAAGCTTCTCCGACCCCATAAAGTATTTATATTCTTGATCAGCATCAATAGGCGAGTCGATCTAGCCATGTCCGTCTGTCCGTCTGACCGTTTGTCCGTCTGTCCTTCTGTCTGATTCTATGCGAACTAGTCCCTTACTTTAAAAGCTACCTTAATGAAACTTTGCAGAAGTCCCTATTTCTGTTGCACGCAGCACATATGTCAAAACCAGCTGGATCGGACCACTATATCATATAGCTGTCATAGAAACGATCGGTCGAAAATAAGTTGTTGTATGAAAAAACATTTTGTTTTTCAAGATATCTTGACCAAACTCGGCATTTATTAGTTTTTCTATACTCCTCATATATATGCAAAAGCTTATTAAGATCGGACCGCTATATCATATAGCTGCCATAGGAACGATCGGTCGAATATTAAGTTGTTGTATAAAAAAAAAAATTTTGTTTATTAAGATATCTTGACCAAACTCGGCATTTATTAGTTGTACTATACTCCTCATATAGGTAAAATCCTATAAAGATCGGACCACTATATCATATAGCTGCGATAGGAACGATCGGTCGAAATTAAGTTGTATGAAAAAACATTTTGTTGTCCAAGAAATCTGACCAAGCTCGGCATTTATTAGTTTTACTATGCTCCTATATATATGCAAAATCCTATTCAGATCGGACCACTATATTATATAGCTGCCATAGGAATGATCGGTCGAAAAATAAGTTGTATGAAAAAACATTTTGTTTTCCAAGATATCTTGACCAAACTCGGCATTTATAGTTTTACTATGCTCCTTATTATATATGCAAAATGCTATTCAGATCGGACCACTATATTATATAGCTGCCATAGGAATGATCGGTCGAAATTAAGTTGTATGAAGAAACATTTGTTATCAAGATATCTTGAACAAACTTGGCAATTATAGTTTACTAAGCTCCTCATATATATACAAGATCCTATCAACACCGGACGACTATCATATAGCTGCCATAGAAACGATAGGTCGAAAAATAAGTTTTTGTATGAAAAAAACATTTTGTTTTTCAAGATATCTTGAACAAACTCGGCAATTATTAGTTTTATAAGCTCCTTATATATATGCAAAATGTGTTAAGATCGGACCGCTATATCATATAGGTGCCAGAGGAACGATCGGTCGAATAATAAGTTTTTGTATGGAAAATTTTTTGTTTTCACGATATATTGGACCAAACTAGGCATATATTAGTTTAACTATGCTCCTTAATATATGCAAAATCCTATTCAGATCGGACCACTATATTATATAGCTGCCATAGGAATGATCGGTCGAAAATTAAGTGTATGAAGAAACATTTTGTTTTTCAAGATATCTTGACTAAACTCGGCATTCATTAGCTTTACTATACTCCTTATATATAGGAAAAATCCTATTAAGGATTTTATATCATATAGCTGCCAAAACCCTTCCAGTCCCTTCAATACAGGGTACCATTTCTGCCCCAAAAAACTAGCTTCATCTTCTGACCAAATCTTTATTCATTATCAGAATGTTAGAGGTCTTATTTCAAAACATAAAAATCTATTCATGGCCAGCACTTCCTTCAATTCGGATATAATAGCATTTTCAGAAACATGGTTGAACTCAACCATATCTGATTTGAGATTTTATCAAATAACTTTAGTTTGTATCGAAATGATCGGCCGACTCGAGGTGGTGGGGTGTTAATTGCCGTTAAAGCCATCTCCAGTCTGAACTTTTCTGTTTTAGTACGCCTACTGACGCTGAGATTGTCTCAGTTAAGGTGTCTTTTCCTACACGGAATGTCTATGTACATGCTCTTATGTCCCACCTTCTTCTGATATTCAAGTTTATATGAAACATATTACTTGTATTAAAGAAGTTTCTTCACACGTGCGTGATAGTGACCTATTTATGGTGTTGGGTGATTTTAATTTGCCAACATCTCTGGTCATTATTTACTGCCAAAAATATCTAGTGCCCTCAGCACAGCACGATTTTATAGACTGCATGCTTGATCTTTCGTTGTTTCAAATCAATTCAATTTCTAATCATTTGACTAGAACACTTGACCTTGTATTTGTTAACGACTACCTTTTCTAATGTGTCTAGGTCCCCTCCTTTATCTCTTCCTGAGGATGTCTATCATCCAACTTTAGAGATTGCAATGCTAAATTGTAATCCTTTCATTTCGTGCTCATCAGCCAATAAGCCCCGCTATTGCTTTCGCAAAGGAAATTATTCTTTGCTGAATCAGCTTATTTATTCAACCGATTGGTCTTTATATGACTCAGTTGATATGAATACAGCTATTATTTTTTTTACATCACCCTAATCTCCCTCTTAGATGTGTGTATTCCTAAGTCAATTCCTTCGACTACTTTTTCAAAAACCACCCTGGTTACTACCAGATTATCACATCTAAAAAATGTAAAATCCAAATATTTTAAAAAGTTTAAAAAGTCTGGTTCGTGTACAGACTTGGCTAAATATTCCATAGCCAAGTCGAACTTCTTTCTTCTTAATTCTCAATGCTATGAAATTATCTAATACGTTGTAAAAGACAATTTTCCCGAAATCCGAGACAGTTTATAAATTTTGTAAACTTGAAGCGTAAATCTTCAAGTTTGCCATCTTCTTTTTTTCTTGGCTTGGATAAAGCTAGCAATGACACTGATTCTGCTAACCTGTTTGCTAATTTTTTCCAATCAACTTACTCTTCAGTCTGTCCTAATACTAATGCTTACCCTTATACTATTTCTTCTGCAAGTTATATACCTCCTCTAATTATTTCACACTCTCTCTCCTATTAGCTATAAACTCTTTAAAGTCTTCTTACTCTCCTGGGCCGGACAATATCCTAGTTGTCTTCTCAAGGAGTGTAGTTCTTCCTTCTTTATCCATTGCTAAAGCTTTTTAATCTATCCCTTGAAACTTCTGTCTTTCCATCTCTTTGGAAAGAATCTTATATCATTCCTCTTCACAAGAAAGGTGGGAAGTCTGATATACGAAATTACAGGGGCATTGCAAAACTGTCCTCTATTCCTAAATTATTTGAAAAAATAATCACTTCGAATTTGCAGCATTTCTGCAAATCAGTTGTTTCCCTGTTCAACACGGATTCGTAAAGAATCGGTCAACTACGACCAATCTGCTTGAGTTTACTTCCTTGGTAAACGATGCTTTCCTTTCGAAAATGCAAACTGATGTCATTTACACTGACTTCAGTAAGGCGTTTGACTCTGTGCACCATGACATTTTACTTTTTAAACTTGACCGAATAGGTTTCCCCTGTCTCTTCTGCTTTGGATTAATTCTTATTAAAAGGTAGGACCCAAGAGTAATGCTGAGCTGACTACCTCTAAACGGGTCACGTTACTTCTGGTGTTCCTCAAGGTAGTCATCTTGGACCTTTACTCTTTACCCTTTTTATAAATGATCTCCCCTCTGTCATATCACATGCCCGTGTACTCATGTATGCGGACGATGTCAAACTTTTTCTATCATACACTAATCCCCTACATCATTCTCGTCTACAAGACGATTTGAACGCTATGCAACTATGGTGTTCGGCCAATCACGGCAATCACGGACGGCATTTATTAGTTGTACTATACTCCTCATATATAGGTAAAATCCTATAAAGATCGGACCACTATATCATATAGCTGCGATTGGAACGATCGGTCGAAAATTAAGTTGTATGAAAAAACATTTTGTTTTCCAAGATATCTTGACCAACTCGGCATTTATTAGTTTTACTATGCTCCTTATATATATGCAAAATCCTATTCAGATCGGACCACTATATTATGTAGCTGCCATATGAATGATCGGTCGAAAATTAAGTTGTATGAAGAAACATTTTGCTTTTCAAGATATCTTGACTAAACTCGGCATTCATTAGCTTTACTATACTCCTTATATATAGGAAAATCCTATTAAGGATTTTATATCATATAGCTGCCATAAGAGCGATCGGTCGAAAACCAGGTTTTTGATTAAAAACGGGTTTAGGTATTAAGATATCTTGACCAAACTTGGCATTTACTATTTTCCCGGTACTTCTAAGATACGGCAAAGCACTATGAGCACTATGAAACGGTTGGGTCTGCAAGGGTATTAGATGTTCGGCGTGCCGAAGATAATCCTTCTTTCTCGTTTTTTTATCCCCATTAAAAATGGGTAAAAGGTATATTGTATTTGTGCAAAATTCAAATGTATGTAACTGGCAGAAGGAAGCTTCTCCGACCCCATAAAGTATTTATATTCTGATCAGCATCAATAGGCGAGTCGGTCTAGCCATGTCCGTCTGTCCGTCTGACCGTTTGTCCGTCTGTCCTTCTGTCTGATTCTATGCGAACTAGTCCCTTACTTTAAAAGCTATCTTAATGAAACTTTGCAGAAGTCCCTATTTCGTTGCACGCAGCACATATGTCAAAACCAGCTGGATCGGACCACTATATCATATAGCTGTCATAGAAACGATCGGTCGAAAATTAAGTTTTGTATGAAAAAACATTTTGTTTTTCAAGATATCTTGACCAAACTCGCATTTATAGTTTTACTATACTCCTCATATATATGCAAAAGCTTATTAAGATCGGACCGCTATATCATATAGCTGCCATAGGAACGATCGGTCGAATATTAAGTTGTTGTATGAAAAAAAAATTTTGTTTATTAAGATATCTTGACCAAACTCGGCATTTATTAGTTGTACTATACTCCTAATATATAGGTAAAATCCTATAAAGATCGGACCACTATATCATATAGCTGCGATAGGAACGATCGGTCGAAAATTAAGTTGTATGAAAAAACATTTTGTTTTCCAAGAAATCTTGACCAAAATCGGCATTTATTAGTTTTACTATGCTCCTTATATATATGCAAAATCCTATTCAGATCGGACCACTATATTATATAGCTGCCATAGGAATGATCGGTCGAAAATTAAGTTGTATGAAAAAACATTTTTTTCCAAAAATACTTGACCAAACTCGGCATTTATTAGTTTTACTATGCTCCTTATAATATGCAAAATGCTATTCAGATCGGACCACTATATTATATAGCTGCCATAGGAATGATCGGTCGAAAATTAAGTTGTATGAAGAAACATTTTGTTTATCAAGATATCTTGAACAAACTTGGCAATTATTAGTTTTACTAAGCTCCTCATATATATACAAGATCCTATCAACATCGGACGACTATATCATATAGCTGCCATAGAAACGATAGGTCGAAAAATAAGTTTTGTATGAAAAAAACATTTGGTTTTTCAAGATATCTTGAACAAACTCGGCAATTATTAGTTTTATTAAGCTCCTATATATATATGCAAAATCTGATTAAATCGGACCGCTATATCATATAGGTGCCAGAGGAACGATCGGTCGAATAATAAGTTTTTGTATGGAAAAATTTTTTGTTTTTCACGATATATTGACCAAACTAGGCATATTAGTTTAACTATGCTCCTTATATATATGCAAAATCCTATTCAGATCGGACCACTATATTATATAGCTGCCATAGGAATGATCGGTCGAAAATTAAGTTGTATGAAGAAACATTTTGTTTTTCAAGATATCTTGACTAAACTCGGCATTCATTAGTTTTTACTATCTCCTTTATATAGGAAAAATCCTATTAAGGATTTTAATCATATAGCTGCCATAAGAGCGATCGGTCGAAAACCAGGTTTTGATTAAAAACCGTTTTTAGTTATCAAGATATCTTGACCAAACTCGGCATTTACTATTTTCCCGGTACTTCTAAGATACGGGCAAAGCACTATGAGCATTATGCAACGGTTGGGTCTGCAAGGGTATTACATGTTCGGCGTGCCGAAGATAATCCTTCTTTCTCGTGTTTTATCCCGTGAACCCATTAAAAATGGGTAAAAGGTATATTGTATTTGTGCAAAATTCAAATGTATGTAACTGGCAGAAGGAAGCTTCTCCGACCCCATAAAGTATATATATTCTTTATCAGCATCAATAGGCGAGTCGATCTAGCCATGTCCGTCTGTCCGTCTGACCGTTTGTCCGTCTGTCCTTCTGTCTGTTTCTATGCGAACTAGTCCTCACTTTTAAAGCTATCTTAATGAAACTTTGCAGAAGTCCCTATTTCTGTTGCACGCAGCACATATGTCAAAACCAGCTGGATCGGAACATATTCATATAGATGCGATAGGAACGATCGGTCGAAAATTAAGTTGTTGAATGAAAAACATTTTGTTTTTCAAGATATCTTGACCAAAACTCGGCATTTATTAAATTTACTTTACTCCCCATATAAAGGCAAAGTCCTTTAAGGATCGGACCACTATAACATATAACTGCCATAGGTACGAGCGGTCGAAAATTAAGTTGTTGTATGAAAAAAACAATTTGTTTTTCAAGATATCTTGACCAAACTCTGCATTTATTAGTTTCAGTATACTCCCCATATATATGCGAAATCCTATTTAGATCGGACCACTATATCATATAGCTGCCATACAAAACGATCGGTCTAAAATTAAGTTGTTGTATGAAAAAACATTTTGTTTTTCAAGATATCTTGACCAAACTCGGCATTTATTAGTTTTACTATACTCCTCATATATATGCAAAATCTTATTAAGATCGGACCGCTATATCATATAGCTGCCATAGGAACGATCGGTCGAATATTAAGTTGTTGTATGAAATAAAAATTTTGTTTATCAAGATATCTTGACCAACCTCGGCATTTATTAGTTGTACTATACTCCTATATATAGGTAAATCCTATAAAGATTGGACCCACTATATCATATAGGTGCGATTGGATCGATCGGTCGAAAATTAAGTTGTATGAAAAAACATTTTGTTTTCCAAGATATCTTGACCAAACTCGGCATTTATTAGTTTTACTATTCTATCAGATCGGACCACTATATTATATGGCTGCCATAGGAATGATGTCGAAAATTAAATTAGTTGTATGAAGAAACATTTTGTTTTTCAAGATATCTTGACTAAACTCGGCATTCATTAGTTTTACTATACTCCTTATTATAGGAAAAATCCTATTAAGGATTTTATAATAATATAGCTACCATAAGAGCGATCGGTCGAAAACCATGTTTTTGATTAAAAACCGATTTTAGTTATCATGATATCTTGACCAAACTCGGCATTTACTATTTTCCGGTACTTCTAAGATACGGGCAAAGCACTATGAGCATTATGCAACGGTTGGGTCTGCAAGGGTATTACATGTTCGGCGTGCCGAAGATAATCCTTCTTTCTCGTGATTTATCCTCCATTAAAAATGGGTAAAAGGGTATATTGTATTGTGCAAAATTCAAATGTATGTAACAGGCAGAAGGAAGCTTCTCCGACCCCATAAAGTATATATATCTTGATCAGCATCAATAGGCAAGTCGATCTAGCCATGTCCGTCTGTCCGTCTGATGTCCGTCTGTCCGTCTGACCGTTTGTCGTCTGTCCTTCTGTCTGTTTCTATGCGAACTAGTCCCTCACTTTTAAAGCTATCTTAATGAAACTTTGCTGAAATCCCTATTTCTGTTGCATACAGCAAATATGTCAAAACCAGCTGGATCGGACCACTATATCATATAGCTGCGATAGGAACGATCGGTCGAAAATTAAGTTTTTTGTATGAAAATACTTTTGTTTATCAAGATATCTGACCAACTCGGCATTTATTAGTTTTAATATGCTCCTTATATATATGCAAAATCCTATTCAGATCGGACCACTATAACATATAGCTGCCATAGGAACGATCGGTCGAAAATTAAGTTTTTGTATGGACAAATTTTTGTTTTTTACGAAATATTGACCAAACTCAGCATTTATTAGTTTGGCTTTACTTCTCAAATGCATGCCAAACCTATTAAGATCGAAGCACTATATCATATAGCTGCCATAGGAACAATCGGTCAAAAATAATTTTGTTGTATGAAAAACATTTCTTTTTTCAAGATATCTTGACCAAACTCGGCATATATTAGTTTTACTATACTCCTCATAATATAAGTTAACACATAGCACTTATTATATATTCATAAGTTATAATCAGCCCTCGCTATCGCGTGCTTCATAAGTTAAGGACAGCCCCTGCAATTGCGACACTGCATACTTTGTATCAGCGCGCAATAGCTGCAATGGTCAGCGGTGGTAACCGGACACTTTTGTTTTGCTGCAAGAGTTTCCGTTATTGCCTAGATTTTGCTGAGTCGGCTTGCCGACCATGACATTGTGGCGTGATGCGATTTTGGCTTAGCTTAAGTAAATTTTGTGTGCATTAAGTTTTCAGTTTTGTATTTGACGTTTAAGATAAACTTGCACTACTCCAGCACGCTGCCGTAAATATCATTTGTTATATATTACAAAAACATTGCTGAGCCACAAGGCCAGTAATTAGCAAAGAGAGTGAAGTCAAACTCTCCACCATAATCGTCCTAATATCTTGGACCAGCAAATCGATTAATTGGCGCCCCACTAGTGGTCAGACTCCACAACCAAACAAGTAAAACAGCAGCACAGGAGCTGCAACAACCAACAACAATTAAGACAGCAGCGCGGGCGATCGAGTGACCAATTTTATAAAGAAAATTTTTTGTGTTAATTGATCATGTAAGTGGATACTCTAGCCAAATTTTTCTTCAAAACACAAATTTTTTTTTTTTCTAAAAAAATTATTTAGTACTAGTGAGTATTTTATCTTGCAACAGATCATATAACATTTTTTTTTTAAATAATAATAATCAGAACCAAGTTTCTGAAACACGTGAAAGTGACTGCTTCGAGAATTGTAGTTAAAACAATTTATCATCCATCGTTAATAAAATTACTTTGTGTTACTTTCTATGTGTCTAAAATTGTGCTATAACAATACATACAGTTCTCGTGATTCAGAGATGCGACGTAATTCGACCCATCTTTTGACGGCCCGTTTTATTTTTCGCAGCCACTGGCCTGCGCATGTCACGGTTCAGCCAATATAGAAACCCTCGCAAGCAGTTCTAGCGACTCAGATTCCGACTGTGACATTCGCATCAGAGTCCCGGCTACAAGACTTCTCCCTGCAGTTCCCCCACCATCAAGTAAATGGATCCAGGATCAGCTTAGGGAATAGTGAGGCAAGGAGGGAAGTAGTAAGCCGCATCAGCAATGCTTTAGCCGAACAGGCCGCTGCAAACCAGCAGAGGGAGCAAGCGTTGACTCAAAGAATTAAAAGTTAGCTGAACAAAAGCAGCCAAACGTTGCCGCCCCACAAGTAGTAGCATATGCTGCTATAGGAATTAGAAACTACATTCGCTGTGACGAGCCGCTAGATGCCGTCAAGTGCTTACCTGAGTTTGCAGGAGTACAGGAATCGTATGTATCTTGGAGACAGGCATCATTAGCCGCTTACGAGATCTTCAGACCACGTAATGGCAGTTCTCGTCATTATCAGGCTGTTATCATCATACGAAGCAAGATTAGGGGCCCCGCAGACGCGGTGCTGGCCTCATTTGGTACTGTATTGAATTTTGATGCGATAATAAATCGCCTAGATTTCACATACAGTGACAAGACCAATTCACGTCATTGAACAGGAATTAGGTACCTTGAGGCAAGGTGGCCTGTCCCTGCTTCAATATTACGATGAGGTAGAGAAGAAACCAACAGGAGGGGCATTCGCAACAAGCCGAAGCACAAACTAGCGGTACAAAGATCCGCACTTTAGCAAGCAAAGCAAGGCCCCAGTGCAGACTGACCAACGAAGCAGCAGACAGCACAATAATAATGGCGCACCGGAGCCCATGGAGGTCGATACTTCCTTCTCAAGGGTCTTGCATCCCACTCAGGCCCCTGCTTACGCGAATAGGAAGCACCCCGCATCGGACCGCACAGGCGGTCAGAGAAATCAACAGAGGTTGAATCACGTCACGCAAGACGCGGGACAGGGGCAGAGGCGTATGCTAATGCCGCCTCCAGCGCAGCGGCACAAATCAATGACGATGCTAGTTATGACTCTGATGCCCTCAATTTTTTAGGAACAAATCCCTGCTACCCGTCATCAGACGAAGAGTAGCGATTCCTCATAGACACGGGCGCGGCCAAGAATTTCATTCGGCCACATGAAGGGTTGACCGTCCGCTCGGTAGAGTCCCCCTTCAAAATTCATTCCATTCACGGCGAGACACAAATTACACACAAATGCTTTATTTCAATGTTTGGGTTAAAGGCAACCTTTTTTATTCTGCCGGACTTGTCCACTTTTGATGGGATTGTAGGTCTTGACCTGCTAAAGCAGGCAGCTGCTTCGCTTTGTCTAGCTTCAGGACAACTTAAGTGGGGTACGGAGGTCGAACAAATCACCTTCCACACGTGCAAAAATGTAAATTTCACAAATGTAGACTGTGCAGAGGCATCCCCATTAGCTAGAAGTTCTTTTTTGAAAATGCTAAAGACCAGACAAAAGGCCTTTGCATACCCAGACGAGGCGTTGCCGTATAACACATCAGTCGTGGCTACCATTAGGACCACAGATGAGCACCGATCTATGCAAGCTTTACCCATATCCAATGGGAGCAGCGGATTTCGTTAATAAAGAAATCAAGGATCTGCTAAAAATGATATAATTCAAAGTCGGTCTCTCCCTACAATACCCAATATGGGTAGTAGACAAAAGGGCACTGATGAAGCAGGCAATAGGAAAATGAGGTTGACTTTCGTAAACTTACGAAGGAACCGTGCCTGACAAATACCCTATGCCTAATATATCAATGATATTGGGGAATTTGGGGAGAGCCAAATTCCTTTCAACATTAGACCTCAGTCTGGTTATCACCAGATCATACTCGCTGAACGCGACCGTGAAAAAACCTCTTTCTCTGTGAACGGGGTGAAATACGAGTTCAAAAGACTCCCCTTTGAATTAAAGAATGCAGCAAGCATCTTCCAAAGAACCATCGACGACATACTGCGAGAGCAGATTGGCAAATCTTGCTATGTTTATGTCGATGACGTAATCATCTTTTCAGAAGATGAGGAATCCCACATTAAACACGTGGATTGGGTCCTAAAAAGCTTACTCGAAGCAAACATGAGGGTCTCCGTCGAAAAGTCACGTTTTTTTTAAGAAAAGCGTGAACTTTCTTGGTTTCATAGTCACCAGCACTGGCGCCACGACGGATCCTGAAAAGGTTAGGGCAATACAGGAGTACCCAGAACCTAAAACTCTGTTCGAGGTCAGATCATTTCTAGGCCTCGCAAGTTATTACAGATGTTTCATTAGGGACTTCGCCGCAATAGCAAGACCCATCTCGAACATCTTGAAGGGGAAAATGGAACAGTCAGTAAGCATAGGTCCAGAAATATAAAGGTTCAATTCTCTGAAGTGCAGTAAAGGGCGTTTCAGAATTTCGCGATATTTTGTCATCCGAGAATGTAATGCTCAGGTACCCCGATTTTAAGAAGCCATTCGATCTAACGACCGATGCTTCGGCTCACGGCATAGGTGCAGTTTTGTCCCAGAGGTCGTCCTATAACAATGATTTCAAGAACATTGAAGGACAGCGAGGCTAACTATGCAACAAATGAGAGAGAGTTATGGCCATCGTATGGTCACTTGCCAAGTTAAGGCACTATTTGTATGGGGTGAAAGACATTAATATCTTCACTGACCATCAACCCTTGACCTTCGCAGTTTCGGAATCCAATCCAAATGCAAGATTCAAAAGTGGAAAGCGCGCATTGACGAGTCTAATGCACGTATCTTCTATAAACCTGGCAAGGACAATCTAGTTGCGGATGCCTTGTCAAGACAGCAGCTCAACGCTGTAAATGAACAGAAGTTGAGTCCTGCGCAGCAACGTTCCACAGTGAGGTATCTCTCACCAACACCATTGAGACAACAGACAAACCCTTGAATTGTTTTCAAAACCAAATAGTGCTAGAAGAGGCGCGTTTCCCCTTAAAACGAAGTTTTATTCTTTTTTGAAATAAGAACCGCTACCTGATCAGCTATACTTGCATCGAATCGCTGCTAGACGAGCTCGAAGATGTAGTTTCACCCAATGCGTAAATGCTCTCCACTGTAATTTACACACGCTTGCAACGATACAAGAGCATTGGTTCGAAGATACCCGGCCACAAAATTCTGGTACTGCAAAAATCGCGTAGTGGACATATTTGCGGTTGGAGAAAAGAAGGGAATCCTCACAGCCGAGCATAATAGGCCCATAGGTCTGCACAGGAAAATATTAAGCAGGTACTCTCGGAGTACTACTTTCCAAAGATGGCAAAAATAGCCAATGAAATAGTACAAAATTGCAAAGCATGTGCTAGGGCTAAATATGATAGACACCCCAAAAACACGAGCTTGGGGAGACACCGATCCCCTCACATGTAGGAGAGATGTTACACATAGACATTTTCTCCACTGACAGGAATACTTTCTCACTTGCATCGACAAGTTCTCTAAGTTTGCTATTGTCCAACCGGTCCCTTCAAGAACCATTGTGGATCTGAAGCCAGCTTTAATGCAAATAATGAATTTTTTTCCAAAAGCCTGATCCATTTACTGTGGCAATGAACCGTCATTGAATTCAGAGACCATCGTGACTTTGCTCGCAAACAACTATGGGGTCAGCATTTCAATGCACTACCATCTCGAATGGACAGGTTGAGCGCTTTCACAGCACTCTGTTACAACTAGCCAGATGCCTAAAGATCGATAAAGGCATATGACACCGCAGAATCATTTTACTGGCTACAACTGAGTACTATAAGTCGATCCATTCGGTCATCGACCAGAGACCAGTCGATGTGGTTCGGCGCACCCAGATGAGCCACAAGAAAAGATACAAGAAAAGATCAGAAACGCTCAGACGACGCTCAGAGCTAGGGAGAACGCAAATCGGCAGACAGGGTCTTCGACGTTGGTGACAAAGTTTTGGTCAAGTCCAACCGACGGCTCGGAAACAAACTCACACCTTTATGTGATGAGAAGGCGTGGAAGCAGACCTGGGACCGAGGTCCTCATTAGAGGGAGGGTGATCCACAAGGACAACCTAAGGTGACTCCCTTGTTTTTTCACACCTTTTTTTTAGCCACTTGGCATAGTTTTTATAAAACATTTTTGTGTGGTGCAAACCTCTTTAAAAAAAAAAAAGAAAAACAAAAATTTGCTAAAAAGAAAGCAAACAACTTCATTTCACAGGTTTGGATCCATATTACTCCTTTCCTTATCAGTGGCTTCGGCTCATGTCACCGACTAATCGCGTGCCAAGTACACTCCCATCGTCGACGGTGAAATCTTGGTATGGATGAATACGCCTATGTTAGGCACTCGGCAAACCTCTCAGAGTACGTGCGAATGGTGGAAGAAACGGTCAATTAATTGACATGTTCCGCTATCCCACATGAAAAAACTTCTAAGTGTGGACACGGCACATCTACAAGACCTATTAGAGGCGTTAGGCACACACCATAGAGTCGCCAGGAGTTTAGATTTCCTAGGATCCATACTGAAGGTTGTGGCGGGTAACCCGATGCCGGTGATTTAGAGCAGACTAGGTTCACTGAAAGGCAACTAATAAATGCCAACAATAGACAAGTAGAAATAAACACTGGAGTTCAAGACCAGCTTAACCAGTTAACAATCACTGTCAATAAAATTCTCAAGATAACCAAAAACTCACAATTGACACTAGCCATTTATTTGAAATACTACTGACTAGAAACAGAATGCTGATGATGGAGTTGCAAATTTAATGCTTGCTATTACTCTGCGAAGGCTAACATTGTTAGCCCAAACATTTTGGACCACTCAGATTTGAAATCAATTTGGCTAGAGGAACCCACCAACACGCCCATAGGAGATCTTATGTCCGTTGCGTCCGTAAAGTTCTTCAATCCATTAACACTATACATTTTATTATTAAATTCCCAAAGATTAAAAAAGCTTGCAGAAAATTACGATTTATCCTGTCGTCCACAAGAACTTCATATTGCGATTGTTTGACAACGTTATAGCCGAATGCGATGGAGAACCCACACACTGCAGAGTTGCGCCGCTTTACCTGGAGCCACATTTTTCGTCTGGCATTAGAGAGTTCATGTGCCAAAGAGCTCCATGCAGGTTGCACGGCATACTGCGAGATCCAGCCGAGCAACCTGGAAATAATCACCCATGTAGATGACGGAATCATCATCCTTAACGACGGGTCCGCAAGGATTCAGGTGGACAACGGCACTGAGATCCAGGTACAAGGCACGCATCTCATCAGCTTCGGAGACCGAGTCGCAATTAACGGGACTCTGTTTTACAATCAGAACAACGTACGCAATTGAGTCCCGGGTATTGCCAATTCCCCCTTGCTGAACATCACTGCCAGCCAAGATGTCCTCAGCCTCCCTTACCTTCATCGTTTTGAGTGAACGTAATTTGGAGTGATACAGCAATTCAAGAAAGACGCCGGAACTGATCAAGCTTATCGGTGGCATTCATCATTGGAGCCATATGCTGTGCTTTAATCTGCATTGGCCTCACTCTTCGCCGGGATTGGGTCGCGAGCCGGCCATAATTGAAGGGGGAGTAGTTAACACATAGCACTTAATATAGGATATTTCATAAGTTATAATCAGCCCTCGCTATCGCGTGCTTCATAAGTTAAGGAACAGCCCCCGCAATTGCGACACTGCATACTTTGTATCAGCGCGCAATAGCTGCAATGGTCAGCGGTGGTAACCGGACACTTTTGTTTTGCTGCAAGAGTTTCCGTTATTGCCTAAGATTTTGCTGAGTCGGCTTGCCGACCATGACATTGTGGCGTGATGCGATTTTGGCTTAGCTTAAGTAAAATTTTGTGTGCATTAAGTTTTCAGTTTTGTATTTGACGTTTAAGAATAAACTTGCACTACTCCGGCACGCTGCCGTAAATATCATTTGTTATATATTACAAAAACATTGCTGAGCCACAAGGCCAGTGATTAGCAAAGAGAGTGAAGTCAAACTCTCCACCATAATCGTCCTAATTATCATTGGACCAGCAAATCGATTTAATTGGCGCCCAACTAGTGGTCAGACTCCACAACCAAAACAAGTAAAACAGCGCACAGGAGCTGCAACAACCAACAACAATTAAGACAGCAGCGCGGGAGCTGCGAGTGACCAATTTTATAAAGAAATTTTTTGTGTTAATTGAATCATGTAAGTGGATACTCTAGCCAAAATTTTTCTTCAAACACAAATTTTTTTTTTTTTCTTTAAAAAATTATTAGTACTAGTGAGTATTTTTTCTTGCAACAGATCATATAACATTTTTTTTTTTAAATAATAATAATCAGAACCAAGTTTCTGAAACACGTGAGAGTGACTGCTTCGAGAATTTTAGTTAAAACAATTTATCATTCAGATCGTTAATAAAATTACTTTGTGTTACTTTCTATGTGTCTAAAATTGTGCTATAACAATGCATACAGTTCTCGTGGTTCAGAGCTGCGACGTAATTCGACCCATCTTTTGACGGCCCGTTTTATTTTTCGCAGCCACTGGCCTGCGCATGTCACGGTTCAGCCAATATAGAAACCCTTGCAAGCAGTCTAGCGACTCAGATTCCGACTGTGACATTCACATCAGAGTCCCGGCTACAAGATTTCTCCCTGCAGTTCCCCCACCATCAAGTAAAATGGATCCAGATCAGCTTAGGGAAGTAGTAAGGACGGCTATCAGCAATGCTTTAGCCGAACAGGCCGCTGCAAACCAGCAGAGGGAGCAAGCGTTGACTCAAAGAATTAATGAGTTAGCTGAACAAATAGCAGCAGCAAACGTTGCCGCCCCACAAGTAGTAGCATATGCTGCTATAGGAATTAGAAACTACATTCGCTGTGATGAGCCGCTAGATGCCGTCAAGTGCTTACCTGAGTTTGCAGGAGTACAGGAATCTTATGTATCTTGGAGATAGGCATCATTAGCCGCTTACGAGTTCTTCAGACCACATAATGGCAGTTCTCGTCATTATCAGGCTGTTATCATCATAAGAAGCAAGATTAGGGGCCCCGCAGACGCGGTGCTGGCCTCGTTGGTACTGTATTGAATTTTGATGCGATAATAAATCGCCCAGATTTCACATACAGTGACAAGAGACCAATTCACGTCATTGAACAGGAATTAGGTACCTTGAGGCAAGGTGGCCTGTCCCTGCTTCAATATTACGATGAGGTAGAGAAGAAACTCACTCTTCTCACTAACAAAGTTAACATGTCATATGAGGCGGCTTTAGCAAAGGGCCTATGTGAAAATTCCGCGACGATGCGTTGCGTGTGTTCATATCGGGTCTCAAGCGCAGTCTTACAGATGTGCTCTTTGCAGCAAAGCCCAGAGATTTGCCTTCAGCGCTAGCTCTCGCGCAAGAAGTCGAGTCAAATCATGAAAGGTGCGAATTCGCGGCTAATTTTGCAAGAAGTCTAGAAGACAAAGAGCGCAAGCCACATGGAAAAGCGCAGGGTCACCAACAGGAGAGGCATTCGCAACAAGCCGAAGCACAAGCTAGCGGTACAATGAATCCGCACTTTAGCAAGCAAAGCAAGGCCCCAGTGCAGACTGACCAACGAAGCAGCAGACAGCACAATAATAATGGCGCACGGAGCCCATGGAGGTCGATACTTCCCTATCAAGGGTCTTGCAGCCCACTCAGGCCCCTGCTTACGCGAATAGGAAGCACCCCGCATCGGACCGCACAGGCGGTCGAGAAATCAACAGAGGTTGAATCACGTCACGCAAGACGCGGGACAGGGGGCAGAGGCGTATGCTAATGCCGCCTCCAGCGCAGCGGCACAAATCAATGACGATGCTAGTTATGACTCTGATGCCCTCAATTTTTTAGGAACAAATCCCTGCTACCCGTCATCAGACGAAGAGTATGCGATTCCTCATAGACACGGGCGCGGCCAAGAATTTCATTCGGCCACATGAAGGGTTGACCGTCCGCTCGGTAGAGTCCCCCTTCAAAATTCATTCCATTCACGGCGAGACACAAATTACACACAAATGCTTTATTTCAATGTTTGGGTTAAAGGCAACCTTTTTTATTCTGCCGGACTTGTCAACTTTTGATGGGATTGTAGGCCTTGACCTGCTAAAGCAGGCAGCTGCTTCGCTTTGTCTAGCTTCAGGACAACTTAAGTGGGGTACGGAGGTCGAACAAATCACCTTCCACACGTGCAAAAATGTAAATTTCACAAATGTAGACTGTGCAGAGGCATCCCCATTAGCTAGAAGTTCTTTTTGAAAATGCTAAAGACCAGACAAAAGGCCTTTGCAGACCCAGACGAGGCGTTGCCGTATAACAAATCAGTCGTGGCTACCATTAGGACCACAGATGAGCAACCGATCTATGCCAAGCTTTACCCATATCCAATGGGAGCAGCGGATTTCGTTAATAAAGAAATCAAGGATCTGCTAAAAAATGATATAATTCAAAAGTCGGTCTCTCCCTACAATAACCCAATATGGGTAGTAGACAAGAAGGGCACTGATGAAGCAGGCAATAGGAAAATGAGGTTGGTAATGGACTTTCGTAAACTTAACGAAAGAACCGTGCCTGACAAATACCCTATGCCTAATATATCAATGATATTGGGGAATTTGGGGAGAGCCAAATTCTTTTCAACATTAGACCTCAAGTCTGGTTATCACCAGATCATACTCGCTGAACGCGACCGTGAAAAAACCTCTTTCTCTGTGAACGGGGGAAATACGAGTTCAAAAGACTCCCCTTTGGATTAAAGAATGCAGCAAGCATCTTCCAAAGAACCATCGACGACATACTGCGAGAGCAGATTGGCAAATCTTGCTATGTTTATGTCGATGACGTAATCATCTTTTCAGAAGATGAGGAATCCACAATAAACACGTGGATTGGGTCCTAAAAAGCTTACTCGAAGCAAACATGAGGGTCTCCGTCGAAAAGTCACGTTTTTTTAAGAAAAGCGTGAACTTTCTTGGTTTCATAGTCACCAGCACTGGCGCCACGACGGATCCTGAAAAGGTTAGGGCAATACAGGAGTACCCAGAACCTAAAACTCTGTTCGAGGTCAGATCATTTCTAGGCCTCGCAAGTTATTACAGATGTTTCATTAGGGACTTCGCCGCAATAGTAAGACCCATCTCGAACATCTTGAATGGTGAAAATGGAACAGTCAGTAAGCATAGGTCCAGAAATATAAAGGTTCAATTCTCTGAAGTGCAGCAAAGGGCGTTTCAGAAGTTGCGCGATATTTTGTCATCCGAGAATGTAATGCTTAGGTACCCGATTTTAAGAAGCCATTCGATCTAACGACCGATGCTTCGGCTCACGGCATAGGTGCAGTTTTGTCCCAAGAGGGTCGTCCTATAACAATGATTTCAAGAACATTGAAGGACAGCGAGGCTAACTATGCAACAAATGAGAGAGAGTTATTGGCCATCGTATGGTCACTTGCCAAGTTAAGGCACTATTTGTATGGGGTGAAAGACATTAATATCTTCACTGACCATCAACCCTTGACCTTCGCAGTTTCGGAATCCAATCCAAATGCGAAGATTAAAAGTGGAAAGCGCGCATTGACGAGTCGAATGCACGTATCTTCTATAAATCTGGCAAGGACAATCTGGTTGCGGATGCCTTGTCAAGACAGCAGCTCAACGCTGTAAATGAACAAGAAGTTGAGTCCTGCGCAGCAACGATCCACAGTGAGGTATCTCTCACCAACACCATTGAGACAACAGACAAACCCTTGAATTGTTTTCAAAACCAAATAGTGCTAGAAGAGGCGCGTTTCCCCTTAAAACGAAGTTTTATTCTTTTTGGAAATAAGAAACGCTACCTGATCAGCTATACGATGCAAGTGAATCGCTGCTAGACGAGCTCGAAGATGTAGTTTCACCCAAATGCGTAAATGCTCTCCACTGTAATTTACACACGCTTGCAATGATACAAGATGCATTGGTTCGAAGATACCCGGCCACAAAATTCTGGTACTGCAAAAATCGCGTAGTGGACATATTTGCGGTTGGAGAAAGAAGGGAAAACCTCACAGCCGAGCATAATAGGGCCCATAGGTCTGCAGGAAAATATTAAGCAGGTACTCTCGGAGTACTACTTTCCAAAGATGGCAAAAATAGCCAATGAAATAGTACAAAATTGCAAAACATGTGCTAGGGCTAAATATGATAGACACCCCAAAAAACAAGAGCTTGGGGAGACACCGATCCCCTCACATGTAGGAGAGATGTTACACATAGACATTTTCTCACTGACAGGAAATACTTTCTCACTTGCATCGACAAGTTCTCTAAGTTTGCTATTGTCCAACCGCTTTAATGCAAATAATGAATTTTTTTCCAAAAGCCAGATCCATTTACTGTGGCAATGAACCGTCATTGAATTCAGAGACCATCGTGACTTTGCTCGCAAACAACTATGGGGTCAGCATTTCAAATGCACCACCATTGCATAGCATCTCGAATGGACAGGTTGAGCGCTTTCACAGCACTCTGTTAGAACTAGCCAGATGCCTAAAGATCGATAAAGGCATAAGTGACACCGTAGAAGTCATTTTACTGGCTACAACTGAGTACTATAAGTCGATCCATTCGGTCATCGACCAGAGAGCAGTCGATGTGGTTCAGGCGCACCCAGATGAGCCACAAGAAAAGATACAAGAAAAGATCAGAAACGCTCAGACGACGCTCAGAGCTAGGGAGAACGCAAATCGGCAGAATAGGGTCTTCGACGTTGGTGACAAAGTTTTGGTCAAGTCCAACCGACGGCTCGGAAACAAACTCACACCTTTATGTGATGAGAAGGCCGTGGAAGCAGACCTGGGGACCGAGGTCCTCATTAGAGGGAGGGTGATCCACAAGGACAACCTAAGGTGACTCCCTTGTTTTTTCACACCTTTTTTTAGCCACTTGGCATAGTTTTTATAAAACATTTTTGGTGGTGGGCAAACCTCTTTAAAAAAAAAAAAGAAAAACAAAAAATTTGCTAAAAAGAAAGAAAACAACTTCATTTCACAGGTTTGGATCCATATTACTCCTTTCCTTATCAGTGGCTTCGGCTCATGTCACCGACTAATCGCGTGCCAAGTACACTCCCATCGTCGACGGTGAAATCTTGGTATGGGATGAATACGCCTATGTTAGGCACTCGGCAAACCTCTCAGAGTACGTGCGAATGGTGGAAGAAACGGTCAAATTAATTGACATGTTCCCGCTATCCCACATGAAAAAACTTCTAAGTGTGGACACGGCACATCTACAAGACCTATTAGAGGCGTTAGGCACACACCATAGAGTCGCCAGGAGTTTAGATTTCCTAGGATCCATACTGAAGGTTGTGGCGGGTACACCCGATGCCGGTGATTTAGAGCAGACTAGGTTCACTGAAAGGCAACTAATAAATGCCAACAATAGACAAGTAGAAAAAAAACACTGTAGTTCAAGACCAGCTTAACCAGTTAACAATCACTGTCAATAAAATTCTCAAGATAACCAAAAACTCACAAGTTGACACTAGCCATTTATTTGAAATACTACTGACTAGAAACAGAATGCTGATGATGGAGTTGCAAAATTTAATGCTTGCTATTACTCTTGCGAAGGCTAACATTGTTAGCCCAAACATTTTGGACCACTCAGATTTGAAATCAATTTGGCTAGAGGAACCCACCAACACGCCCATAGGAGATCTTATGTCCGTTGCGTCCGTAAAAGTTCTTCAATCCATTAACACTATACATTTTATTATTAAATTCCCAAAGATTAAAAAAGCTTGCAGAAAAATTACGATTTATCCTGTCGTCCACAAGAACTTCATATTGCGATTGTTTGACAACGTCATAGCCGAATGCGATGGAGAAACCCACACACTGCAGAGTTGCGCCGCTTTACCTGGAGCCACATTTTGTCGTCTGGCATTAGAGAGTTCATGTGCCAAAGAGCTCCATGCAGGTGGCACGGCATACTGCGAGATCCAGCCGAGCAACCTGGAAATAATCACCCATGTAGATGACGGAATCATCATCCTCAACGACGGGTCCGCAAGGATTCAGGTGGACAACGGCACTGAGATCCAGGTACAAGGCACGCATCTCATCAGCTTCGGAGACCGAGTCGCAATTAACGGGACTCTGTTTTACAATCACAACAACGTACGCAATAGAGTCCCGGGTATTGCCAATTCCCCCTTGCTGAACATCACTGGCAGCCAAGATGTCCTCAGCCTCCCTTACCTTCATCGTTTGAGTGAACGTAATTTGGAGGTGATACAGCAATTCAAGAAAGACGCCGGAACTGATCAAGCTTATCGTGTGGCATTCATCATTGGAGCCATATGCTGTGCTTGAATCTGCATTGGCCTCACTCTTCGGCGGACCATCGACGCAAAGAAGTCTGCGAAGCAGTTACGAGAAGTCGTCGCCGGGATTGGGTCGGCCGAGGACGGCCTTATAATTGAAGGGGGAGTAGTTAAACATAGCACTTAATATAGGATATTTCATAAGTTATAATCAGCCCTCGCTATCGCGAGCTTCATAAGTTAAGGAACAGCCCCCGCAATTGCGACACTGCATACTTTGTATCAGCGCGCAATAGCTGCAATGGTCAGCGGTGGTAACCGGACACTTTTGTTTTGCTGCAAGAGTTTCCGTTATTGCCTAAGATTTTGCTGAGTCGGCTTGCCGACCATGACATTGTGGCGTGATGCGATTTTGGCTTAGCTTAAGTAAAATTTTGTGTGCATTAAGTTTTCAGTTTGTATTTGACGTTTAAGAATAAACTTGCACTACTCCGGCACGCTGGCGTAAATATCATTTGTTATATATTACAAAAACATTGCTGAGCCACAAGGCCAGTGATTAGCAAAGAGAGTGAAGTCAAACTCTCCACCATAATCGTCCTAATTATCATTGGACCAGCAAATCGATTTGATTTATATACAAAATCCTATTAAGATCGGACCACTATCATATAGCTGCCATAGGAACGATCGGTCGAAAATTAGTGTTGTATGAAAAAACATTTTGTTTTCAAGAATCTTGACCAAACTCGGTATTTATAGTTTCGCTTTACTCCTCAAATGCATGCGAAGACCCATTAAGATAGAACCACTATATCATATAGCTGCCATAGGAACGATCGGTCGAAAATTAACTTTGTGTATGGACAAATTTTTTTGTTTTCACGATATATTGACCAAACTCGGCATTTATTAGTTTTACTATACTCCTCATATATAGGTAAAATCCTATGAAGATCTCACCACGATATCATATAGCTGCGATAGGAACGATCGGTCGAAAATTAAGTTGTTGTATGAAAAAACATTTTGTTTTCCAATTAAGTTGTTGTATGAAAAAAAACATTTTGTTTTAAGATATCTTGACCAAACTCGGTATTTATTAGTTTTACTATACTCCTCACATATATGCAATATCCTTTAAGATCGGACCACTATAACATATAGCTGCCATAGGAACGATCGGTCGAAAATTAAGTTTTTGTATGGACATATTTTTTGTTTTTTTTTACAATATATTGACCAAACTCGGCATTTATTAGTTTCGCTTACTCCTCAAATGCATGCCAAATCCTATTCAGATCGGACTACTATATTATATGGCTGCCATAGGAACGATCGGTGGAAAATTAAGTGGTTGTATATAAAAAAAACATTTTGTATTTCAAGATGTCTTGACTAAACTCGGCATTATTAGTTTTACTATACCTCACATATATACAAAAATCCTATTAAGATCGGAACACTATATTATATAGCTGCCATAGGAACGATCGGTCGAAAAATTAACTGTGGTATGGACAAATTTTTTGTTTTTCACGATATATTGACCAAACTCGGCATTTATTAGTTTACTATACTCCTCATATATAGGTAAAATCCTATGAAGATCTCACCACGATATCATATGCTGCGATAGGAACGATCGGTCGAAAATTAAGTTGTTGTATGAAAAAACATTTTGTTTTCCAATTAAGTTGTTGTATGAAAAAACATTTTGTTTTAAGATATCTTGACCAAACTCGGTATTTATTAGTTTTACTATATTCCTCACATATATGCAATATCCTATTAAGATCGGACCACTATAACATATAGCTGCCATAAGAACGATCGGTCGAAATTAAGTTTTTGTATGGACTTTTTTTTGTTTTTTTACGATATATTGACCAAACTCGGCATTTATTAGTTTCGCTTTACTCCTCAATGCATGCAAGTCCTATTCAGATCGGACCACTATATTATATAGCTGCCATAGGAATGATCGGTCGAAATAAGTTGTTGTATGAAAAAAACATTTTGTTTTTCAAGATATCTTGACCAACCTCGGCATTATTACTTTTACTATATCCTCATATATATACAAATCCTATTAAGGTCGGACCACTATATCAAATAGCTGTCATAGGAACGATTGGTCGAAAATTAAGTTGTTGCATGAAAAAAACATGTGTTTTCAAGATATCTTGACCAAACTCGGCATTTATTAGTTTACTATACTCCTCATATATATGGAAAATTCTATTTGCAGAATTCCCTATTTCTGTTGCACGCAGCACATATGTCAAAACCAGCTGGATCGGACATATATCATATAGCTGCCATAGGAACGATCGGTCGAAAAATTAAGTTGTTGTATGAAAAAACATTTTGTTTTCCAAGATATCTTGACAAACTCGGCATTTATTAGTTTTACTATGCTCTTATATATATGCAAAATCCTATTAAGATCGAACCACTATACATATAGCTGCCATAGGAACGATCGGTCGAAAATTAAGTTTTTGTATGGACAAATTTTTGTTTTTTACGATATTCTGACCAAACTCGGCATTATTAGTTTCGCTTTACTTCTCAAATGCATGCCAAATCCTATTAAGATCAAAACACTATATCATATAGCTGCCATAGGAACAATCGTCGTCGAAAATTATTTTGTTGTATGAAAAAAACATTTTGTTTTTCAAGAATCTTGACCAAACTCGGCATTTATTAGTTTTACTATACTCCTCATATATATACAAAATCCTATTAAGATCGAGACCACTATATCATATAGCTGCCATAGGAACGATCGGTCGAAAATTAAGTTGTTGTATGAAAAAACATTTGGTTTTTCAAGATATTTAACCAAACTCGGCATTTATTAGTTTACTATACTCCTCATATATATGCAAAATCCTATTAAGATCGGAGCACTATAACATATAGCTGCCATAGGAACGATCGGTCGAAAATTAAGTTTTTGTATGGACAAATTTTTTGTTTTTTACGATATATTGACCAAACTCGGCATTTATTAGTTTCGCTTTACTTCTCAAATGCATGCAAATCCTATAAGATCGAAACACTATATCTTATAGCTGCCATAGGAACAATCGGTCGAAAATTAATTTGTTGTATGAAAAAACATTTGTTTTCCAAGATATCTTGACCAAACTCGGCATTGATTAGTTTACTATATATGCAAAATCCTATTAGATTGGAAAAAAGAATATATAAAGCTGCTGTAGGAACGATAGGTCGAAAATTAAGTTGTTGTATGAACAAATTGTTTGTTTTTCACGATATATTGACCAAACTCGGTATTTATTAGTTAAACTATGCTCTTCATATATATGCAAAATCTTATCGACATCGGACCACTATATCATATAGCTGCCATAAGAGCGATCGGTCGACAACCAGGTTTTGATTAAAAAACCGTTTTTGGTTATCAGATATCTTGACCAAACTCGATATTACTATTTTCCCGGTAATTCTAAGATACGGGCAAAGCACTATGAGCATTATGAAACGGTTGGGTCTGCAAGGGTATTAGATGTTCGGCGTGCCGAAGATAGTCCTTCTTTCTCGTTTTTTATCCGTGAACCCATTAAATATGGGTAAAAGGATATATTTATTTGTGCAAAATTCAATGTATGTAACAGGCCGAAGGAAGCATCTCCGACCCCATAAAGTAATATATTCTTGATCAGCATCCGTCTGTCTGTTTCTATGCGAACTAGTCCTCACTTTTAAAGCTATCTTAATGAAACTTTGCAGAAGTCCCTATTTCTATTGCACGCAGCACATATGTCAAACCAGCTGGATCGGACCACTATATCATATAGCTGCGATAGGAACGATCGGTCGAAAATTAAGTTGTTGAATAAAAAACATTTTGTGTTTTCAAAAAATATCTGACCAAACTCGGCATTTATTAGTTTACTTTACTCCCCATATAAAGGCAAAGTCCTTAAGGATCGGACCACTATATCATATAACTGCCATAGGTACGAGCGGTCGAAAAAAACATTTTGTTTTCAAGATATCTTGACAAACTCGGCATTTATTAGTTTTACTATACTCCTCATATATATGCAAAATCCTATTAAGATCGGACCACTATATCATATAGCTGCCATAGAAACGATCGGTCGAAAATTAAGTTGTTGTATGAAAAAAATTTGTTTTTCAAGATATCTTGACCAAACTCGGCATTTATTAGTTTTACTATATCCTCATATATATGCACTATCTTACTAAGATCGGACCGTTATATCATATAGCTGCCATAGGAACGATCGGTCGAATATCAAGTTTTGTATGGAAATTTTTTGTTTTTCACGATATATTGACCAAACATGGCATATATTAGTTTAACTATGCTCCTTATATATATACAAAATCCTATCAACATCGGACCACTATATCATATAGCTGCCATAGGAACGCTCGGTCGAAAAATAAGTTTTTGTATGAAAATACATTTTGCTTATCAAGATATCTTGACACAAACTCGGCAATTATTAGTTTACTAAGCTCCTCATATATTTGCAAAATGTTATAAAGATCGGACCGCTATATCATATAGCTGCCATAGGAACGATCGGTCGAAAATTAAGTTTTGTATGAAAAAAACATTTTGTTTATCAAGATATCTTGAACAAACTCGGCATTTATAGTTTTACTAAGCTCCTCAATATATAAAAAACCTTATTAAGATCGGACCGCTATATCATATAGCTGCCATAAGAGCATTTGGGTTTTCAAGATATGTTGGCAACTCGGTATTTATTAGTTTTTCTAAGCTCTTCATATATATGCAAAATCTTATAAGATCGGATAGCTGCCATAGGAACGATCGGTCGAAAAAATTAGTTTTTGTATAAAAAAAAAATTTGTTTATCAAGATATATCTTGAACAAACTCGGCATTATTAGTTGTACTATACTCCTCATATATAGGTAAAATCCTATAAAGATCGGACCACTATATCATATGGCTGCGATAGGAACGATCGGTCGAAATTAAGTTGTTGTATGAAAAACACTTTGTTTTCCAAGATATCTTGACCAAACTCGGCATTTATTAGTTTACTATGCTCCTTATATATATGCAAAATCCTATTCAGATCGGACCACTATATATATAGCTGCCATAGGAATGATCGGTCGAAAATTAAGTTGTATGAAGAAACATTTTGTTTTTCAAGATATCTTGACTAAGCTCGGCATTCATTAGTTTACTATACTCCTTATATATAGGATAAATCCTATTAAGGATTTTATATCATATAGCTGCCATAAGAGCGATCGGTCGAAAACCAGGTTTTTGATTAAAAACCGTTTTTAGTTATCAAGATATCTTGACCAAAGTCGGCATTTACTATATTCCCGGTACTTCTAAGATACGGGCAAAGCACTATGAACATTATGAAACGGTTGGGTCTGCAAGGGTATTAGATGTTCGTCGTGCCGAAGATAATCCTTCTTTCTCGTTTTTTATCCCCCATTAAAAATGGGTAAAAGGGTATAGTGTATTTTTGCAAAATTCAAATGTATGTAACAGGCAGAAGGAAGCTTCTCCGACCCCATAAAGTATATATATTCTTGATCAGCATCAATAGGCGAGTCGATCTAGCCATGTCCGTCTGTCCGTCTGACCGTTTGTCCGTTTGTCCGTCTATCTGCTTCTATGCGAACTAGTCCCTCACTCTTAAAGTTATCTTAATGAAACTTTGCAGAAGTCCCTATATCTATTGCACGCAGCAAATATGTCAAAACCAGCTGGATCGGACCACTATATCATATAGCTGCGATAGGAACGATCGGTCGCAAATTAAGTTGTTGTATGAAAAAACATTTTGTTTTCAAGATATCTGACCAAACTCGGAATTTATTAGTTTACTTTACTCCCCATATAAAGGCAAAGTCCCTTAATGATTAGACCAATATATCATATAGCTGCCGTAGGAACGATCGGTCAAAAATTAAGTTGTTGTACGAAAAAACATTTTGTTTTTCAAGTTATCTTGACCAAACTCGGCATTTATTAGTTTTACTATACTCCTCATATATATACAAAATCCTATTTAGATCGGACCACTATATCAATAGCTGCCATAGGAACGATAGGTCGAAAATTAAGTTGTTGTATGAAAATACTTTTTGTTTATCAAGATATCTTGAACAAACTTGGCAATTATTAGTTATACTAAGCTCCTCATATATATGCAAAATCTTATTAAGATCGGATAGCTGCCATAGGTACGATCGGTCGAATATTAAGTTGTTGTATGAAAAAAAATTTTGTTTATCAAGATATCTTGACCAAACTCGGCATTTATTAGTTTTACTATACTCCTCATATATGTGCAAAATCTTATTAAGATTGGACCGTTAAATCATATAGCTGCCATAGGAACGATCGGTCGAATATTAATTTTTGTATGGAAAAATTTTTTGTTTTTCACGATATATTGACCAAACTCGGCATATATTAGTTTAACTATGCTCCTTTTATATATATATATATTTATATATATATCCATTGCTAAAGCTTTTTAATCTATCGCTTGAAACTTCTGTCTTTCCATCTCTTTGGAAAGAATCTTATATCATTCCTCTTCACAAGAAAGGTGGGAAGTCTGTTATACGAAATTACAGCGGCATTGCAAAACTACTTTTCCTAAATTATTTGAAAAAATATTCACTTCGAATGCAATTTCATTTCTGCAAATCAGTTGTTTCCCCTGTTCAACATGGATTCGTAAAGAATCGGTCAATTACGACCAATCTGCTTGAGTTTACTTCCTTGGTAAACGATGCTTTCCTTTCGAAAATGCAAACTGATGTCATTTACAATGACTTCAGTATGGCGTTTGACTCTGTGCACCATGACATTTTAATTTTAAACTTGACCGAATAGGTTTCCCCCTGTGTCTTTTGCTTTGGATTAATTCTTATTTAAAATGTAGGACCCAAAGAGTAATGCTGAGGCTGACTACCTCTAAACGGGTTCACGTTACTTCTGGTGTTCCTCAAGGTAGTCATCTTGGACCTTTACTCTTTACCCTTTTATAAATGATCTCCCCTCTGTTATATCACATGCCCGTGTACTCATGTATGCGGACGATGTCAAACTTTTTCTATCATACACTAATCCCTTACATCATTCTCGTCTATAAGACGATTTGAACGCTATGCAACTATGATGTTCGGCCAATCAATTGCATCTAAATTGTTCAAAGTGTATGTTTATGACTTTTAATCGTACTACACCTCATATTTATTTATTTATTTATATATTAATGGTCGACAAAACGAGTGTCTTCCTCATTATTCAATAGATTATACAATAGAATTTTATGCTAAAAGCCTAGTTAAAGAATACAATTTTCTAAATAGCATCACCGACCGATGGAGGTGTTTTATTTGCCAGTCCGGCTAGCTGTGCCCCTTTTCACAGCTAATTTTGTCAGTGACGCTATTAGAGCCTACATTTCAGCAGAAGGTTGTAAGTAGGAAAAAAGTGTTCTCAAGTAACATTAAAATAATATTAATTTGCTATATTAATAAAGAAATACAATAAATAGGAAAATGAAAGTAAGAAGATTGTTAATAAAGTAAAGCAATGTGAGTTAGATAAAGAGTGTTAAGTAGATAGGACAGAGAGAAAAGTAATGGGAAATCACCGAGGAAAATTTTTCAGCCTCTCCGGCAAGCTATGCCCTGCTCATAGCTGGGAATGGTCAGTGACTTCAAGAAGGAATCCTGAAAGCAACGATCTTATTAGGGGTAGAGACAGTTCGGTAGAGAAAACGTGATGCAAACTATTATAATTTTTACATAGCACGCGAAAAGGATTGTGCATAGCGTAGTCTGTTGTGCACGTAGATAGTAAAACGGGGCGATAATTTCTGGTTGGTCGGGCCGGAACAGAGAATGAAGACGCTTTAGCAGAAAAGGAGAAGGAGGCAGTTATACAATCGACAATATCCCTTTGCACCGTATACTAACAGTTAAGGATCTAGGCGTAATTTTTGATTCTAAACTCTGTTTCAATCTTCACATAAATACCATTGTTAATGAGGCAAAAGGTGTACTTGGATTCATTAAACGATGGTCTAAAGAGTTTAACGATCCTTTTATAACAAAACTTCTGTACATCTCTCTTGTTCGCCCTATCCTTGAAAACTGCTCTTGCATCTGGTCTCCACAGTATAACAACAGCCAGGATCGTATTGAATCTGTTCAGAAGCAACTTCTGCTTTTTGCCTTACGAGGTTTAAATTGGGACCCTAATCTTCGGTTGCCGTCCTACTCCAGCAGACTGCTTCTTCTCAACCTTTCGTCGTTAACCAACCATAGGTCAATTCTCGGTGTTGTCCTTCTACACAAGTTGATTATTGGCGACATAGATTCTCCTTTTCTGCTAGGGCGTCTTCAATTCTCTGTTCCGGCAAGACCAACCAGAAATTATCGCCCCGTTTTACTATCTACGTGCACAACAGACTACGCTATGCACAATCCTTTTCGCGTGCTATGTAAAAATTATAATAGTTTGCATCACGTTTTCTCTACCGAACTGTCTCTACCCCTAATAAAATCGTTGCTTTCAGGATACCTTCGGGAAGTCGCTGATCATTCCCAGCTATAAGCAGGGGCATAGCTTGCCGGACAGGCTGAAAAATTTTCCCCCACCGGGTCGGTGATTTTCCATTACTTTTCTCTTTGTCCTATCTACTTAACACTCTTTATCTAACTTACATTGCTTTACTTTATTAACAATCTTCTTACTTTCATTTTTCCTATTTATTGTATTTTCTTTATTAATATAGCAAATTAAGATTATTTTAATGTTACTTGAGAACACTTTTTCCTACTTACAACCTTCTGCTTAGATGTAGGCTCTAATAGCGTCACTGACAAAATTGGCTGTGAAAAGGGGCACAGCTGGCCGGACTGGCAAATAAAACACCATCATTGGTCGGTGATGCTATTTAGAAAATTGTTTCCCTTAACTAGGCTTTTAGCATATAATTCTATTGTATAATCTGTTGAATAATGAGGAAGACACTCGTTTTGTCGACCATTAATAAATAAATAAATAAATAAAAATAAATAAATATACAAAATCCTATCAACATCGGACCACTATATCATATAGCTGCCATAGGAACGATCGGTCGAAAAATAAGTTTTTGTATGAAAATACATTTTGCTTATCAAGATATCTTGAACAAACTCGGCAATTATTAGTTTTACTAAGCTCCTCATATATATGCAAAATCTTATTAAGATCGGACCGCTATATCATGTAGCTGCCATAGGAACGATCGGTCGAAAATTAAGTTTTTGTATGAAAAATCATTTTGTTTATCAAGATATCTAGAACAAACTCGGCAATTATTAGTTTTACTAAGCTCCTCATATATAAAAAAACCTTATGAGGATCGGACCGCTATATCATATAGCTGCCATAAGAGTATTTTGGTTTTCAAGATATGTTGACCAAACTCGGCATTTATTAGTTTTACTAAGCTCGTTATATATATGCAAAATCCTATGAAGATCGGACCACTATATTATATAACTACCATAGGAACGATCGCTCGAAAATTAAGTTTTGTATGAAAATACTTTTTGTTTATCAGGATATCTTGAACAAACTCGGCAATTATTAGTTTTACTAAGCTCCTCATATATATAAAAAACCTTATGAGGATCGGACCGCTATATCATATAGCTGCCATAAGAGTATTTTGGTTTTCAAGATATTGACCAAACTCGGCATTTATTAGTTTCGCTTTACTCCTCAAATGCATGCCAAATCCTATTCAGATCGGACTACTATATTATATAGCTGCCATAGGAACGATCGGTGGAAAATTAAGTTGTTGTATAAAAAAAACATTTTGTATTTCAAGATGTCTTGACTAAACTCGGCATTTATTAGTTTTACTATACTCCTCACATATATACAAAATCCTATTAAGATCGGAACACTATATTATATAGCTGCCATAGGAACGATCGGTCGAAAATTAACTTTGTGTATGGACAAATTTTTTGTTTTTCACGATATATTGACCAAACTCGGCATTTATTAGTTTTACTATACTCCTCATATATAGGTAAAATCCTATGAAGATCTCACCACGATATCATATAGCTGCGATAGGAACGATCGGTCGAAAATTAAGTTGTTGTATGAAAAAACATTTTGTTTTCGAATTAAGTTGTTGTATGAAAAAACATTTTGTTTTTAAGATATCTTGACCAAACTCGGTATTTATTAGTTTTACTATATTCCTCACATATATGCAATATTCTATTAAGATCGGACCACTATAACATATAGCTCCCATAAGAACGATCGGTCGAAATTTAAGTTTTTGTATGGACATTTTTTTGTTTTTTACGATATATTGACCAAACTCGGCATTTATTAGTTTCGCTTTACTCCTCAAATGCATGCCAAGTCCTATTCAGATCGGACCACTATATTATATAGCTGCCATAGGAATGATCGGTCGAAAATTAAGTTGTTGTATGAAAAAACATTTTGTTTTTCAAGATATCTTGACCAACCTCGGCATTTATTACTTTTACTATACTCCTCATATATATACAAAATCCTATTAAGGTCGGACCACTATATCAAATAGCTGTCATAGGAACGATTGGTCGAAAATTAAGTTGTTGTATGAAAAAACATTTTGTTTTTCAAGATATCTTGACCAAACTCGGCATTTATTAGTTTTACTATACTCCTCATATATATGGAAAATCCTATTTGCAGAATTCCCTATTTCTGTTGCACGCAGCACATATGTCAAAACCAGCTGGATCGGACCACTATATCATATAGCTGCCATAGGAACGATCGGTCGAAAATTAAGTTGTTGTATGAAAAAACATTTTGTTTTCCAAGATATCTTGACCAAACTCGGCATTTATTAGTTTTACTATCCTTATATATATGCAAAATCCTATTAAGATCGGACCACTATAACATATAGCTGCCATAGGAACGATCGGTCGAAAATTAAGTTTTTGTATGAAAAAACATTTTGTTTATCAAGATATCTTGAACAAACTCGGCACTTATTAGTTTTACTAAGCTCCTCATATATATAAAAAACCTTATTAAGATCGGACCGCTATATCATATAGCTGCCATAAGAGCATTTTGGTTTTCAAGATATGTTGGCCAAACTCGGTATTTATTAGTTTTTCTAAGCTCTTCATATATATGCAAAATCTTATTAAGATCGGATAGCTGCCATAGGAACGATCGGTCGAAAAATTAGTTTTTGTATAAAAAAAAATTTTGTTTATCAAGATATCTTGACCAAACTCGGCATTTATTAGTTGTACTATACTCCTCATATATAGGTAAAATCCTATAAAGATCGGACCACTATATCATATAGCTGCGATAGGAACGATCGGTCGAAAATTAAGTTGTTGTATGAAAAAACATTTTGTTTTCCAAGATATCTTGACCAAACTCGGCATTTATTAGTTTTACTATGCTCCTTATATATATGCAAAATCCTATTCAGATCGGACCACTATATTATATAGCTGCCATAGGAATGATCGGTCGAAAATTAAGTTGTATGAAGAAACATTTTGTTTTTCAAGATATCTTGACTAAGCTCGGCATTCATTAGTTTTACTATACTCCTTATATATAGGATAAATCCTATTAAGGATTTTATATCATATAGCTGCCATAAGAGCGATCGGTCGAAAACCAGGTTTTGATTAAAAACCGTTTTTAGTTATCAAGATATCTTGACCAAAGTCGGCATTTACTATATTCCCGGTACTTCTAAGATACGGGCAAAGCACTATGAACATTATGAAACGGTTGGGTCTGCAAGGGTATTAGATGTTCGTCGTGCCGAAGATAATCCTTCTTTCTCGTTTTTTATCCCCCATTAAAAATGGGTAAAAGGGTATAGTGTATTTTTGCAAAATTCAAATGTATGTAACAGGCAGAAGGAAGCTTCTCCGACCCCATAAAGTATATATATTCTTGATCAGCATCAATAGGCGAGTCGATCTAGCCATGTCCGTCTGTCCGTCTGACCGTTTGTCCGTTTGTCCGTCTATCTGCTTCTATGCGAACTAGTCCCTCACTCTTAAAGTTATCTTAATGAAACTTTGCAGAAGTCCCTATATCTATTGCACGCAGCAAATATGTCAAAACCAGCTGGATCGGACCACTATATCATATAGCTGCGATAGGAACGATCGGTCGCAAATTAAGTTGTTGTATGAAAAAACATTTTGTTTTTCAAGATATCTTGACCAAACTCGGAATTATTAGTTTTACTTTACACCCCATATAAAGGCAAAGTCCCTTAATGATTAGACCAATATATCATATAGCTGCCGTAGGAACGATCGGTCAAAAATTAAGTTGTTGTACGAAAAAACATTTTGTTTTTCAAGTTATCTTGACCAAACTCGGCATTTATTAGTTTTACTATACTCCTCATATATATACAAAATCCTATTTAGATCGGACCACTATATCATATAGCTGCCATAGGAACGATAGGTCGAAAATTAAGTTGTTGTATGAAAATACTTTTTGTTTATCAAGATATCTTGAACAAACTTGGCAATTATTAGTTATACTAAGCTCCTCATATATATGCAAAATCTTATTAAGATCGGATAGCTGCCATAGGTACGATCGGTCGAATATTAAGTTGTTGTATGAAAAAAAATTTTGTTTATCAAGATATCTTGACCAAACTCGGCATTTATTAGTTTTACTATACTCCTCATATATGTGCAAAATCTTATTAAGATTGGACCGTTAAATCATATAGCTGCCATAGGAACGATCGGTCGAATATTAATTTTTGTATGGAAAAATTTTTTGTTTTTCACGATATATTGACCAAACTCGGCATATATTAGTTTAACTATGCTCCTTTTATATATATATATATTTATATATATATATCCATTGCTAAAGCTTTTTAATCTATCGCTTGAAACTTCTGTCTTTCCATCTCTTTGGAAAGAATCTTATATCATTCCTCTTCACAAGAAAGGTGGGAAGTCTGTTATACGAAATTACAGCGGCATTGCAAAACTACTTTTCCTAAATTATTTGAAAAAATATTCACTTCGAATGCAATTTCATTTCTGCAAATCAGTTGTTTCCCCTGTTCAACATGGATTCGTAAAGAATCGGTCAATTACGACCAATCTGCTTGAGTTTACTTCCTTGGTAAACGATGCTTTCCTTTCGAAAATGCAAACTGATGTCATTTACAATGACTTCAGTATGGCGTTTGACTCTGTGCACCATGACATTTTAATTTTTAAACTTGACCGAATAGGTTTCCCCCTGTGTCTTTTGCTTTGGATTAATTCTTATTTAAAATGTAGGACCCAAAGAGTAATGCTGAGGCTGACTACCTCTAAACGGGTTCACGTTACTTCTGGTGTTCCTCAAGGTAGTCATCTTGGACCTTTACTCTTTACCCTTTTTATAAATGATCTCCCCTCTGTTATATCACATGCCCGTGTACTCATGTATGCGGACGATGTCAAACTTTTTCTATCATACACTAATCCCTTACATCATTCTCGTCTATAAGACGATTTGAACGCTATGCAACTATGATGTTCGGCCAATCAATTGCATCTAAATTGTTCAAAGTGTATGTTTATGACTTTTAATCGTACTACACCTCATATTTATTTATTTATTTATATATTAATGGTCGACAAAACGAGTGTCTTCCTCATTATTCAATAGATTATACAATAGAATTTTATGCTAAAAGCCTAGTTAAAGGATACAATTTTCTAAATAGCATCACCGACCGATGGAGGTGTTTTATTTGCCAGTCCGGCTAGCTGTGCCCCTTTTCACAGCTAATTTGTCAGTGACGCTATTAGAGCCTACATTTCAGCAGAAGGTTGTAAGTAGGAAAAAAGTGTTCTCAAGTAACATTAAAATAATATTATTTGCTATATTAATAAAGAAATACAATAAATGAAAAGTAAGAAGATTGTTAATAAAGTAAAGCAATGTGAGTTAGATAAAGAGTGTTAAGTAGATAGGACAGAGAGAAAAGTAATGGGAAATCACCGAGGAAAATTTTTCAGCCTCTCCGGCAAGCTATGCCCCTGCTCATAGCTGGGAATGGTCAGTGACTTCAAGAAGGAATCCTGAAAGCAACGATCTTATTAGGGGTAGAGACAGTTCGGTAGAGAAAACGTGATGCAAACTATTAATTTTTACATAGCACGCGAAAAGGATTGTGCATAGCGTAGTCTGTTGTGCACGTAGATAGTAAAACGGGGCGATAATTTCTGGTTGGTCGGGCCGGAACAGAGAATTGAAGACGCTTTAGCAGAAAAGGAGAAGGAGGCAGTTATACAATCGACAATATCCCTTTGCACCGTATACTAACAGTTAAGGATCTAGGCGTAATTTTTGATTCTAAACTCTGTTTCAATCTTCACATAAATACCATTGTTAATGAGGCAAAAGGTGTACTTGGATTCATTAAACGATGGTCTAAAGAGTTTAACGATCCTTTATAACAAAACTTCTGTACATCTCTCTTGTTCGCCCTATCCTTGAAAACTGCTCTTGCATCTGGTCTCCACAGTATAACAACAGCCAGGATCGTATTGAATCTGTTCAGAAGCAACTTCTGCTTTTTGCCTTACGAGGTTTAAATTGGGACCCTAATCTTCGGTTGCCGTCCTACTCCAGCAGACTGCTTCTTCTCAACCTTTCGTCGTTAACCAACCATAGGTCAATTCTCGGTGTTGTCCTTCTACACAAGTTGATTATTGGCGACATAGATTCTCCTTTTCTGCTAGGGCGTCTTCAATTCTCTGTTCCGGCAAGACCAACCAGAAATTATCGCCCCGTTTTACTATCTACGTGCACAACAGACTACGCTATGCACAATCCTTTTCGCGTGCTATGTAAAAATTATAATAGTTTGCATCACGTTTTCTCTACCGAACTGTCTCTACCCCTAATAAAATCGTTGCTTTCAGGATACCTTCGGGAAGTCGCTGATCATTCCCAGCTATAAGCAGGGGCATAGCTTGCCGGACAGGCTGAAAAATTTTCCCCCACCGGGTCGGTGATTTTCCATTACTTTTCTCTTTGTCCTATCTACTTAACACTCTTTATCTAACTTACATTGCTTTACTTTATTAACAATCTTCTTACTTTCATTTTTCCTATTTATTGTATTTTCTTTATTAATATAGCAAATTAAGATTATTTTAATGTTACTTGAGAACACTTTTTTCCTACTTACAACCTTCTGCTTAGATGTAGGCTCTAATAGCGTCACTGACAAAATTGGCTGTGAAAAGGGGCACAGCTGGCCGGACTGGCAAATAAAACACCATCATTGGTCGGTGATGCTATTTAGAAAATTGTTTCCCTTAACTAGGCTTTTAGCATATAATTCTATTGTATAATCTGTTGAATAATGAGGAAGACACTCGTTTTGTCGACCATTAATAAATAAATAAATAAATAAAAATAAATAAATATACAAAATCCTATCAACATCGGACCACTATATCATATAGCTGCCATAGGAACGATCGGTCGAAAAATAAGTTTTTGTATGAAAATACATTTTGCTTATCAAGATATCTTGAACAAACTCGGCAATTATTAGTTTTACTAAGCTCCTCATATATATGCAAAATCTTATTAAGATCGGACCGCTATATCATGTAGCTGCCATAGGAACGATCGGTCGAAAATTAAGTTTTTGTATGAAAAATCATTTTGTTTATCAAGATATCTAGAACAAACTCGGCAATTATTAGTTTTACTAAGCTCCTCATATATATAAAAAACTTATGAGGATCGGACCGCTATATCATATAGCTGCCATAAGAGTATTTTGGTTTTCAAGATATGTTGACCAAACTCGGCATTTATTAGTTTTACTAAGCTCGTTATATATATGCAAAATCCTATGAAGATCGGACCACTATATTATATAACTACCATAGGAACGATCGCTCGAAAATTAAGTTTTTGTATGAAAATACTTTTTGTTTATCAGGATATCTTGAACAAACTCGGCAATTATTAGTTTTACTAAGCTCCTCATATATATAAAAAACCTTATGAGGATCGGACCGCTATATCATATAGCTGCCATAAGAGTATTTTGGTTTTCAAGATATATTGACCAAACTCGGCATTTATTAGTTTCGCTTTACTCCTCAAATGCATGCCAAATCCTATTCAGATCGGACTACTATATTATATAGCTGCCATAGGAACGATCGGTGGAAAATTAAGTTGTTGTATAAAAAAAACATTTTGTATTTCAAGATGTCTTGACTAAACTCGGCATTTATTAGTTTTACTATACTCCTCACATATATACAAAATCCTATTAAGATCGGAACACTATATTATATAGCTGCCATAGGAACGATCGGTCGAAAATTAACTTTGTGTATGGACAAATTTTTTGTTTTTCACGATATATTGACCAAACTCGGCATTTATTAGTTTTACTATACTCCTCATATATAGGTAAAATCCTATGAAGATCTCACCACGATATCATATAGCTGCGATAGGAACGATCGGTCGAAAATTAAGTTGTTGTATGAAAAAACATTTTGTTTTCGAATTAAGTTGTTGTATGAAAAAACATTTTGTTTTTAAGATATCTTGACCAAACTCGGTATTTATTAGTTTTACTATATTCCTCACATATATGCAATATCCTATTAAGATCGGACCACTATAACATATAGCTCCCATAAGAACGATCGGTCGAAATTTAAGTTTTTGTATGGACATTTTTTTTGTTTTTTTACGATATATTGACCAAACTCGGCATTTATTAGTTTCGCTTTACTCCTCAAATGCATGCCAAGTCCTATTCAGATCGGACCACTATATTATATAGCTGCCATAGGAATGATCGGTCGAAAATTAAGTTGTTGTATGAAAAAACATTTTGTTTTTCAAGATATCTTGACCAACCTCGGCATTTATTACTTTTACTATACTCCTCATATATATACAAAATCCTATTAAGGTCGGACCACTATATCAAATAGCTGTCATAGGAACGATTGGTCGAAAATTAAGTTGTTGTATGAAAAAACATTTTGTGTTTTCAAGATATCTTGACCAAACTCGGCATTTATTAGTTTTACTATACTCCTCATATATATGGAAAATCCTATTTGCAGAATTCCCTATTTCTGTTGCACGCAGCACATATGTCAAAACCAGCTGGATCGGACCACTATATCATATAGCTGCCATAGGAACGATCGGTCGAAAATTAAGTTGTTGTATGAAAAAACATTTTGTTTTCCAAGATATCTTGACCAAACTCGGCATTTATTAGTTTTACTATGCTCCTTATATATATGCAAAATCCTATTAAGATCGGACCACTATAACATATAGCTGCCATAGGAACGATCGGTCGAAAATTAAGTTTTTGTATGGACAAATTTTTTGTTTTTTACGATATACTGACCAAACTCGGCATTTATTAGTTTCGCTTTACTTCTCAAATGCATGCCAATCCTATTAAGATCAAAACACTATATCATATAGCTGCCATAGGAACAATCGGATGAAAATTAATTTGTTGTATGAAAAAACATTTTGTTTTTCAAGATATCTTGACCAAACTCGGCATTTATTAGTTTTACTATACTCCTCATATATATACAAAATCCTATTAAGATCGGACCACTATATCATATAGCTGCCATAGGAACGATCGGTCGAAAATTAAGTTGTTGTATGAAAAAACATTTTGTTTTTCAAGATATCTTAACCAAACTCGGCATTTATTAGTTTTACTATACTCCTCATATATATGCAAAATCATATTAAGATCGGAGCACTATAAACATATAGCTGCCATAGGAACGATCGGTCGAAAATTAAGTTTTTGTATGGACAAATTTTTGTTTTTTACGATATATTGACCAAACTCGGCATTTATTAGTTTCGCTTTACTTCTCAAATGCATGCCAAATCCTATTAAGATCGAAACACTATATCTTATAGCTGCCATAGGAACAATCGGTCGAAAATTAATTTGTTGTATGAAAAAACATTTGTTTTCCAAGATATCTTGACCAAACTCGGCATTGATTAGTTTTACTATATATGCAAAATCCTATTAAGATTGGAAGACTATATAATAAAGCTGCTGTAGGAACGATAGGTCGAAAATTAAGTTGTTGTATGAACAAATTGTTTGTTTTTCACGATATATTGACCAAACTCGGTATTTATTAGTTAAACTATGCTCTTCATATATATGCAAAATCTTATCAACATCGGACCACTATATCATATAGCTGCCATAAGAGCGATCGGTCGACAACCAGGGTTTTTGATTAAAAACCGTTTTTGGTTATCAAGATATCTTGACCAAACTCGATATTTACTATTTTCCCGGTAATTCTAAGATACGGGCAAAGCACTATGAGCATTATGAAACGGTTGGGTCTGCAAGGGTATTAGATGTTCGGCGTGCCGAAGATAGTCCTTCTTTCTCGTTTTTATCCCGTGAACCCATTAAATATGGGTAAAAGGATATATTTTATTTGTGCAAAATTCAAATGTATGTAACAGGCCGAAAGAAGCATCTCCGACCCCATAAAGTATATATATTCTTGATCAGCATCCGTCTGTCTGTTTCTATGCGAACTAGTCCCTCACTTTTAAAGCTATCTTAATGAAACTTTGCAGAAGTCCCTATTTCTATTGCACGCAGCACATATGTCAAAACCAGCTGGATCGGACCACTATATCATATAGCTGCGATAGGAACGATCGGTCGAAAATTAAGTTGTTGAATAAAAAACATTTTGTTTTTCAAAATATCTTGACCAAAACTCGGCATTTATTAGTTTTACTTTACTCCCCATATAAAGGCAAAGTCCTTTAAGGATCGGACCACTATATCATATAACTGCCATAGGTACGAGCGGTCGAAAAAAAACATTTTGTTTTTCAAGATATCTTGACCAAACTCGGCATTTATTAGTTTTACTATACTCCTCATATATATGCACTATCTTACTAAGATCGGACCGTTATATCATATAGCTGCCATAGGAACGATCGGTCGAATATCAAGTTTTGTATGGAAAATTTGTTTGTTTTTCACGATATATTGACCAAACATGGCATATATTAGTTTAACTATGCTCCTTATATATATACAAAATCCTATCAACATCGGACCACTATATCATATAGCTGCCATAGGAACGATCGGTCGAAAAATAAGTTTTTGTATGAAAATACATTTTGCTTATCAAGATATCTTGAACAAACTCGGCAATTATTAGTTTTACTAAGCTCCTCATATATTTGCAAAATGTTATAAAGATCGGACCGCTATATCATATAGCTGCCATAGGAACGATCGGTCGAAAATTAAGTTTTTGTATGAAAAAACATTTTGTTTATCAAGATATCTTGAACAAACTCGGCACTTATTAGTTTTACTAAGCTCCTCATATATATAAAAACCTTATTAAGATCGGACCGCTATATCATATAGCTGCCATAAGAGCATTTTGGTTTTCAAGATATGTTGGCCAAACTCGGTATTTATTAGTTTTCTAAGCTCTTCATATATATGCAAAATCTTATTAAGATCGGATAGCTGCCATAGGAACGATCGGTCGAAAAATTAGTTTTTGTATAAAAAAAAATTTTGTTTATCAAGATATCTTGACCAAACTCGGCATTTATTAGTTGTACTATACTCTCATATATAGGTAAAATCCTATAAAGATCGGACCACTATATCATATAGCTGCGATAGGAACGATCGGTCGAAAATTAAGTTGTTGTATGAAAAAACATTTTGTTTTCCAAGATATCTTGACCAAACTCGGCATTTATTAGTTTTACTATGCTCCTTATATATATGCAAAATCCTATTCAGATCGGACCACTATATTATATAGCTGCCATAGGAATGATCGGTCGAAAATTAAGTTGTATGAAGAAACATTTTGTTTTTCAAGATATCTTGACTAAGCTCGGCATTCATTAGTTTACTATACTCCTTATATATAGGATAAATCCTATTAAGGATTTTATATCATATAGCTGCCATAAGAGCGATCGGTCGAAAACCAGGTTTTGATTAAAAACCGTTTTTAGTTATCAAGATATCTTGACCAAAGTCGGCATTTACTATATTCCCGGTACTTCTAAGATACGGGCAAAGCACTATGAACATTATGAAACGGTTGGGTCTGCAAGGGTATTAGATGTTCGTCGTGCCGAAGATAATCCTTCTTTCTCGTTTTTTATCCCCCATTAAAAATGGGTAAAAGGGTATAGTGTATTTTTGCAAAATTCAAATGTATGTAACAGGCAGAAGGAAGCTTCTCCGACCCCATAAAGTATATATTCTTGATCAGCATCAATAGGCGAGTCGATCTAGCCATGTCCGTCTGTCCGTCTGACCGTTTGTCCGTTTGTCCGTCTATCTGCTTCTATGCGAACTAGTCCCTCACTCTTAAAGTTATCTTAATGAAACTTTGCAGAAGTCCCTATATCTATTGCACGCAGCAAATATGTCAAAACCAGCTGGATCGGACCACTATATCATATAGCTGCGATAGGAACGATCGGTCGCAAATTAAGTTGTTGTATGAAAAAACATTTTGTTTTTCAAGATATCTTGACCAAACTCGGAATTTATTAGTTTTACTTTACTCCCCATATAAAGGCAAAGTCCCTTAATGATTAGACCAATATATCATATAGCTGCCGTAGGAACGATCGGTCAAAAATTAAGTTGTTGTACGAAAAAACATTTTGTTTTTCAAGTTATCTTGACCAAACTCGGCATTTATTAGTTTTACTATACTCCTCATATATATACAAAATCCTATTTAGATCGGACCACTATATCATATAGCTGCCATAGGAACGATAGGTCGAAAATTAAGTTGTTGTATGAAAATACTTTTTGTTTATCAAGATATCTTGAACAAACTTGGCAATTATTAGTTATACTAAGCTCCTCATATATATGCAAAATCTTATTAAGATCGGATAGCTGCCATAGGTACGATCGGTCGAATATTAAGTTGTTGTATGAAAAAAAATTTTGTTTATCAAGATATCTTGACCAAACTCGGCATTTATTAGTTTTACTATACTCCTCATATATGTGCAAAATCTTATTAAGATTGGACCGTTAAATCATTTAGCTGCCATAGGAACGATCGGTCGAATATTAATTTTTGTATGGAAAAATTTTTTGTTTTTCACGATATATTGACCAAACTCGGCATATATTAGTTTAACTATGCTCCTTTATATATATATATATATATTTATATATATATATCCATTGCTAAAGCTTTTAATCTATCGCTTGAAACTTCTGTCTTTCCATCTCTTTGGAAAGAATCTTATATCATTCCTCTTCACAAGAAAGGTGGGAAGTCTGTTATACGAAATTACAGCGGCATTGCAAAACTACTTTTCCTAAATTATTTGAAAAAATATTCACTTCGAATGCAATTTCATTTCTGCAAATCAGTTGTTTCCCCTGTTCAACATGGATTCGTAAAGAATCGGTCAATTACGACCAATCTGCTTGAGTTAACTTCCTTGGTAAACGATGCTTTCCTTTCGAAAATGCAAACTGATGTCATTTACAATGACTTCAGTATGGCGTTTGACTCTGTGCACCATGACATTTTACTTTTTAAACTTGACCGAATAGGTTTCCCCCTGTGTCTTTTGCTTTGGATTAATTCTTATTAAAAGGTAGGACCCAAAGAGTAATGCTGAGGCTGACTACCTCTAAACGGGTTCACGTTACTTCTGGTGTTCCTCAAGGTAGTCATCTTGGACCTTTACTCTTTACCCTTTTTATAAATGATCTCCCCTCTGTTATATCACATGCCCGTGTACTCATGTATGCGGACGATGTCAAACTTTTTCTATCATACACTAATCCCTTACATCATTCTCGTCTATAAGACGATTTGAACGCTATGCATTTATGATGTTCGGCCAATCAATTGCATCTAAATTGTTCAAAGTGTATGTTTATGACTTTTAATCGTACTACACCTCATATTTATTTATTTATTTATATATTAATGGTCGACAAAACGAGTGTCTTCTCATTATTCAATAGATTATACAATAGAATTTTATGCTAAAAGCCTAGTTAAAGGATACAATTTTCTAAATAGCATCACCGACCGATGGAGGTGCTTTATTTGCCAGTCCGGTCAGCTGTGCCCCTTTTCACAGCTAATTTTGTCAGTGACGCTATTAGAGCCTACATTTCAGCAGAAGGTTGTAAGTAGGAAAAAAGTGTTCTCAAGTAACATTAAAATAATATTAATTTGCTATATTAATAAAGAAAATACAATAAATAGGAAAAATGAAAGTAAGAAGATTGTTAATAAAGTAAAGCAATGTGAGTTAGATAAAGAGTGTTAAGTAGATAGGACAGAGAGAAAAGTAAATGGGAAATCACGAGGAAAATTTTTCAGCCTGTCCGGCAAGCTATGCCCCTGCTCATAGCTGGGAATGGTCAGTGACTTCAAGAAGGAATCAACGATCTTATTAGGGGTAGAGACAGTTCGGTAGAGAAAAACGTGATGCAAACTATTATAATTTTTACATAGCACGCGAAAAGGATTGTGCATAGCGTAGTCTGTTGTGCACGTAGATAGTAAAACGGGGCGATAATTTCTGGTTGGTCGGGCCGGAACAGAGAATTGAAGACGCTTTAGCAGAAAAGGAGAAGGAGGCAGTTATACAATCGACAATATCCCTTTGCACGTATACTAACAGTTAAGGATCTAGGCGTCATTTTGATTCTAAACTCTGTTTCAATCTTCACATAAATACCAATCGTTAATGAGGCAAAAGGTGTACTTGGATTCATTAAACGATGGTCTAAAGAGTTTAACGATCCTTTTATAACAAAACTTCTGTACATCTCTCTTGTTCGCCCTCTCCTTGAAAACTGCTCTTGCATCTGGTCTCCACAGTATAACAACAGCCAGGATCGTATTGAATCTGTTCAGAAGCAACTTCTGCTTTTTGCCTTACGAGGTTTAAATTGGGACCCTAATCTTCGGTTGCCGTCCTACTCCAGCAGACTGCTTCTTCTCAACCTTTCGTCGTTAACCAACCATAAGTCAATTCTCGGTGTTGTCCTTCTACACAAGTTGATTATTGGCGACATAGATTCTCCTTTCTGCTAGGGCGTCTTCAATTCTCTGTTCCGGCAAGACCAACCAGAAATTATCGCCCCGTTTTACTATCTACGTGCACAACAGACTACGCTATGCACAATCCTTTCGCGTGCTATGTAAAAATTATAATAGTTTGCATCACGTTTTCTCTACCGAACTGTCTCTACCCCTAATAAAATCGTTGCTTTCAGCATACCTTCGGGAAGTCGCTGATCATTCCCAGCTATAAGCAGGGGCATAGCTTGCCGGACAGGCTGAAAAATTTTCCTCCACCGGGTCGGTGATTTTCCATTACTTTTTCTTTGTCCTATCTACTTAACACTCTTATCTAACTTACATTGCTTTACTTTATTAACAATCTTCTTACTTTCATTTTCCTATTTATTGTATTTTCTTTTAATATAGCAAATTAAGATTATTTTAATGTTACTTGAGAACACTTTTTCCTACTTACAACCTTCTGCTTAGATGTAGGCTCTAATAGCGTCACTGACAAAATTGGCTGTAAAAAGGGGCACAGCTGGCCGGA
>JAURSC010000195.1:0-61752 GCA_030788265.1 Drosophila americana | reverse complement strand
TTGTCAAGATATCTTGACCAAACTCGGCATTTATTAGTTTTACTATACTCCTCATATTTTATCAAAATCCTATTAAGATCGGACCACTATATCATATAGCTGCCATAGGAACGATCGGTCGAAACTAAGTTCTTGAATGAAAAAATATTATGTTTTCAAGATATCTTGCAAAACTCGGCGTTAATTAGTTTTACTATACTCCTCATACATATGCAAAACCCTATTAAGATCAGACCCACGATATCTATAGCTGCTATAGGAATGATCGGTCGAAAATTAAGTTCTTGAATGAAAAAATATTATGTTTTCACAGATATCTTGCAAAACTCGGCGTTAATTAGTTTTTACTATACTCCTCATACATATGCAAAACCCTATTAAGATCGACCACGATATCATATTGCTGCTATAGGAACAATCGGTCGAAAATTAAGTTGTTGTATGAAAAAACATTTTGCTTTTCAAGATATCTTGACAAAACTCGGCGTTTATTAGTTTTACTATACTCCTCATATATTTGCAAAATCCTATCATAATAGGACCACTTATTATATAGCTGCCATAGGAACGATCGGTCGAAATTAAGTTCTTGTATGAAAAATATTATTTTTCAAGATATCTTGCAAAACTTCGGCATTTCTTAGTTTAACTATACTCCTCATATATTGCAAAACCCTATTAAGCTCAGGACCACGATATCATAAGATGCTATAGGAACAACGGTCGAAAATTAAGTTCTTGTATGAAAAAATATTATGTTTTTCAAGATATCTTGCAAAACTCGGCGTTTATTAGTTTTACTATTACTCCTCATACATATGCAAAACCCTATTAAGATCAGACCACGATATCATATAGCTGCTATAGGAATGATCGGTCGAAATTAAGTTCTTGTATAAAAAAACATTTGTTGTCAAGATATCTGACCAAACTCGGCATTTATAGTTTTACTATACCCTCATATTAATCAAAATTATTAAGATCGGACCACTATATATATAGCTGCCATAGGAACGATCGGTCCAAAAGTAGATTCTTGTAGTGAAAAACATTTTGTTTCTCAAGAAATCTTGACCAACTCGGCATTTATTAGTTTACTATACTCCTATACTATATACTATACTATACTATACTCGAAGACTATACCATATAACTGCAATAGGAACGATAGGTCGAAAATTAACTTTTGTATGAAAACAAATTTGTTTATCAAGATATCTGACCAAAAATCGGCATTTATTAAGTGTACTATGCTCCTCATATATATGAAAAATCCTATCCAGATCGGACCACTACATCTAATAGCTGCCATAGGAACGATCATTCGAAAATTAACTTTATGTATGAAAAAACATTTTGCTTTTCAAGATAACTGGGGACAAAGTCGGCGTTTATTAGATTTACTATACTCCTCATATATATGCAAAACCCAATTAAGATCGGACCCACAATATCAGATAGCTGCCATAGGACCGATCGGTCGAAAATTAAGTTCTGTATGAAAAAACATTATGTTCACACAAGAAGTGTATCGGACAGTCGCCATCCAACCGCATGTAACTCCGGAACCAGTACATGGAACATGTACTGAAATTTCACCACACTTTACTAATACACTTGTAGGTACTATTGTAATGTACTCTGAAAAAATAGGATAGATGAAAATTAACCTTCAAGCGAACAAAACGTGTTTTTCTTTCTTCAAACCTGAGTTAAATTGTGCAGAGCAGAAACGCTCATCCAACGACAATTCATTTTGTAAAAGTTCACCTGGAAGCCCTGCGGACGCCCTACTACAACATTTGGTCCTTCGAGCCGGATACTTCTACAACATTTGGTATATCCAGTTCGCCCCAGCAAGCATTGGTGGATCTGCAAGAAAAGGTTCCAGGAACAGCTATAAATTCGAACAAGATAAGTAGCAGTGCACCTACCTCAACTTGTCCATTGCCAAATTTCCGGCAACTCCAGTTAATAATTCTTTTGTGTGTCTGAGCATATTTTTTTTCGCTTCACATTGTCCGTGGGTTAAAGCGAGGGGCAATTGTATTAAAAAATTCAACAAAAAAACCCGCAGATAAAATATTGTTCGTGGCCATTAAGGCGTCTAAAAAGTGATAAATATTGAAAGAAATAAAACAGAAAGTGACTCCGATAAGGTCGCCATATTGGTGTCTGTACATATATATATACATATATGTACAAGTGCATACCCAAAAAATTTAACCGATCGCCATATTGATGTACGCAAGTACATCCAGACATATCTGCACAATAGGCTTTCGCTCCGTTGAACAACAAGTGTATGCGCTTCTCCATTCCAACCTTCACCAAAGAATCACACACTAAATACATATATAAAAACACACAATTCTAAGTGGTATTTAATGAAATAAAACCACACTGTGCAAATTCACCTGCATGTATACACACACACATCCTATTATATGTATCGTTTGTTATTTTTCCTCCACAGCAGCTTCAATATTAATTTATTATTTATTTACCAATAATTGGCAAGTGTGAAACGTAAACAAACAACAGGGGTTAAAGTGTCAAGATCGGTTTTCGATAAACTGATTCTGTTGAAAACTTTTATATTTTGTATGTTTCCACCTTGCCATTGAGCTGCGTTTACTTAATAAAAATACAACATATACAGTACTTTTTCTTATTCTTATAAAAATTTATAAAACATAATATAAGTTAAGACGTTTCCAAGTTGCGTATTAAATCGAATATCCGTGCGATTTTTATTAAAATAACATTTATCACAAGTATTCTATGACAAAAAAACCTTTTCGTTGAGCTGCGTTTAGAATAAACGTGCTCTTCTTGAGCTCAACCACAAAAGCAATAAGCGATAAGCATCATTTTTTTGCGCGATCCGTTTCCCCCACACGGCCGCTTTGTCAAAGAGAATAAATCCTTTTCTCTGGTGTTTCAATAAAGAAATAATTAGATTTTTTTCTCAATAAAAATATAAATAAGAATCAATTTGGTAAATTATTAGTTAAAATAATTAATTTAACAAAATTTCCGATTTCGTTGGACTCAATAGTGCACACCATTCGGTCATTCCATTTTATTCTGATATCTCGATTCCATCGTTCCTGTGCCTCTTATTCCGTTTCTCTCTGCTGATTCAAAAATTGGTAATTTGATCACATTTCACCTGGTTAGTACAATTTTCGGCTCTGTGAAGAGCCTAGTATGCAATCGGTGGTGATCAAAACAGCCAAAAACGACTCACAGCACCGTCCGTCAAGGAGTCAAAGCGACCTTTAACCTCACCTAGAGCAGTTTTCGGGAAACTCAAGGTCGAGAGTACCAGCAAAACCGTCCGCAAGACTGTGAGTCCGATTCCAACAAGAGATATTACCCCCAAAAATTACCCGTTCGACTACGCAAAAAATGCAGAAGTCAAGCGAAATGGCACTGAACGACTTCGTTTCTATAACTGACCGACTAGGCCAGTTTGAAGTGAAGATCATGACGCAGCGGACAGTGACGTGTCACTGTTCACTCTCCAAGTCCGACGAGATCAGATTAGACTTTATGGGAAAAGGTAGAACGCGAGTACGAGCTATGTTCCAAAGCTCTCAACCAAGGCGCTTGCAGCAGCAGTGACCTGGTGGCTATGCAAGCTAATATGATTACTCGTACTCCGTTTACGAGCGATGTGCGGCTCAACTAAGCGAAAAAATAGAAAGAGCCACGGCGTTAAATAGACAAGCTGAGCAAACCCCCTCCAACTTCTCCATGTCCAGGGGTTGCAGTCTCCCGCCATGCGACACTGAAGTTTTCAGTGGGGATTACCTACGCTGGCCTACTTTCCGAGACTTGTTTACAGCTGTTTATATTAACAATCCAAGATTGACGCCGGTGGAAAAAATTGTTCCATCTTAATTCCAAAACCAGCGGCGAAGCTAGAGCAATTGTCTCCAAGTCCCCGCTCACGAATGACGGCTTTCAGTCAGCGTGGGCGAGCCTGACGGAGAGATTTGAGAATAAGGCGACTATTAGTCAATAGTCAATTGAAAATTCTTTTCAATCTCCCCTCAGCAACACAAGAGTCTGGAGCCCCCTTAAAGAGCTTCAGGGCACAATCCAGGGATGTTTTAACGGCTCTCGACTGTCCAGGGTGAGCACCGAAAATGGGGTTGTCTGCTAATTTTCTTGTGCTCCTCTAAATTGCTAAGCTCACGCTGTCGTTATGGGAACAATCGCTCCCACGATAAGGCAGAGATCCCTCAATGGTCCGAGATGAATTTATTTCTGATCGACCGATATCGCACCTTGGAGGCGATTAGAGGATGTACGACCTACCGCACATACGCCACTCCAGTCCAAACCCACAAGAAAGAGTCCAACCACCTGAGAACCTTCGAAAGCAACAGTGACTGCAAAGCCACAGCACTGCAAATTGTGTCAGAAGGAAAAACATCCCGTGCGTCTATGCCCGCGTTTTCTACAAATGTCCGTACCCGAGAGAGTTTCCGTCATTAAGCAACAAAAGCTGTGCTTAAACTGCTTCGCCAGACAGCACCAGTTGAAAGACTGCACCAGCGCACATAGTTTCACGTGCAAGGGACGTCACAACACGCTACTCCACCGTGACAGACCCAGGTGCCCTCAGCTCCACAACACCAATAGTTTTGAAACCCTCCTTCTCCAATACAGTCCACTTCTAACTTCAACCCAAGCTACCGTTCAAAACTATTTTTCCGCAAAATCACATGGTGTTCTCCTCGGCACGGCTGTCATCCAAGTGTGTCATTTGGGCACAAAGTATACAGCCCGGGCATTAATCGACTCTGGGTCTGAAGCGACCTTTATTTCAGAGCGATTGTTCAAAAGGGTTAAACTTCCTTATCAACCCGTCGACGCACAGGTCTCCGGTTTGAATCAAGCCATTTCGGATCAACCTCAAAAACTTTGCCATTTTAATATTGGCTCTCCTATAAAGCCCAGGGTTCATATTGAAACCTCGGCTTATGTTCTTCAAAGCTGGCAGGCAATTTGCCCTCCTACACCATCCCCCAAACTGCTTTGGAAGAACTTCCAAAATACACTTGGCCGATCCCTCTTTCTATAGGAGCTCACAGATAGACGTGCTTCTCGGCGCCGATATCCTCAATCCATATTGTTAGGTGGCTCCTATCCCAACATATGTGCACTCTCCTTGGTCAAGAAACGATTTTCGGCTGGATCCTTACAGGCCCCGTTTCTAAGACCAGTGCCAAATCTGTCGCATCTTTTCGACTCAAGTCTCGCTGAATCCAAATGCGAGCTTGGATAAACTGCTCACAAAATTTTGGGAGGGTGAGGATATTCCAGTTAAGCTGGAAAAGGAATCCGACCTTTTTTGTGAGCGCAATTTTCAAAAAACACTAAAAAGGATTAAAAACGGCAGATACTTGGTCACATGCCATTCAAGAATTCCGATCACATCCAGTTAGGCCATTCAAGGTCCATCGCACTAGCTCAATTTCTACGAAATGAGAATCGTCTGGCAAAAAATGCCCCCGTTAAGGAGCAGTACGATGCGGTGATCCAGGAATATCTGGACTTAGGTCACATGCGACAAGTCCCTCCAAGCAATGGTTCAGATAACTTTTATTTACCACACCATGCTGTTCACAAGCCTGACAGCACCACGACCAAGCTCCGCGTAGTATTTAACGCCTCCCACCCGTCATCGAATGGTAAAAGTCTGAACGATGTGCTAATGCGGGCCCGTTCTGCAATCCGAATTAACCATTCAAATTCTAAGATGGCGCTTCTCTTCGATATGTGTTCAATGCCGATATCACAAAAATGTATCGGCAAATACTTGTGCATCCCAAACCACACGCCCTATCAGGAATTCTGTTCCGAACAAAGGACAACGAGCTTCGTGACTTCGAACTCAGCACAGTCAGTTTGGAGGTTAACTGTGCCCCCTTTTTGGCAATCCGGTACTACATCAGCTATCTGATGACGTTCGTTCGCTCTATCCCTTAGCAAGTCATATTATCGCAAACAATATGTATGTCGACGATGTACTAGCGGGAGCCCATTCCAAATCAACAGCGATCCAGCAATTGCAGAACTCCGCAAGGCCCTTGAATCTGCCGGGTTCCCCTTGCGAAAATGGACATCCAATGAAAAGGACTTGCTAAGAGCGATTCCCAAGGACCACTTGCTTCACGCCGACTTTTTAGAGATCGAGGAAGCCTGTTCGGCAAAGACTCACGGGGCAGATGGAAAGCTGACACCGATAAGTTCTTTTTCGCTCCATCCGAGCTAACAGCCAAACAGTCCGTCTCAAACGTAAGTCCTTTCACAGATTGCCAAACTGTTCGACCAGCAGGTTGGCTGGGTCCAGTCATTATCCAGGCAAAAATATTCATGCAGGAGATCTGGCTCCAAGAAACTGGGCTGGGACGATCCGCTACCTGAGAGTCTTCTCATTAAGTGGAATTTATTTCTGCAAGAGTTTCCGGGCCTCAGTGCGATTCGCATCCCTAGATGGGTCGAATTCCGCCCACAGGGGACTATCCAATACCATGGGTTTTGTGACGCTTCGCAGCGTGCATATGGGGCCGCCATTTACGTGCGCACTGAGATACAAGATCGCATCTCAGTACATCAACTAACAGCGAAAACGAGGGTCGCTCCGGTCAGGACGATATCCTTGCCACGACTAGAGCGTGCGGCGCAGCACTTCTGTCCGAGTTATCCGCTGCACTCAGTCCCCAGCTACCTTCCGCTGGCGGCGACTGGTTCTATTGGACAGATTCCACAATTGCTAGCTTGGCTTCATAAGCCACCATGCGCCTGGACACCTTGTAGCAAACAGAGTCGAAAAATTACTCAGGCCACCGACTCCAATAAATGGTCCCATGTACGATCCGAGTACAATCCAGCGGAACTAGCGAGCAGAGGTGCCCCACCACACGCGTTAGTCAACAATGAGCTGTGGTGGCACGGGCCAGAAGGGTTACGCCTACCTCAGAACCAATGGCCCATTCCTTCAGATCCCCTCCAGATACGACAATAGAGCAACGTACGATTAAGGTAAACCTCGTAAACCTGGCTCCCTCATTTTGTTTCCTCGAGCGCTTCTCCAAGTTCGATCGAGCCCTGCGAGTGTTAGCCTACATCTATCGCTTCTTCAAGCGTTGCAAACGATTGTCGCTCCCGTCAACTATTGAAATTGACAGCAACGAGATTTCTTATGCACAAGAAAAAACTCATTCTCCTGACCCAGAGACAAGCATACTCGTCAGAGTACACTTGCTTGAGCACGAAAAAAACAGCTCACTTCCGCAAAATCCTTAATTTGAACCCCCTTTTAGATGGTAAGGGGAATTATTCGAGCATGTGGTCGTGTAAGAGCGGCCGAAGCACTCGGCTACGATGAGCGGCATCCAATCATACTGCCATACACATGTGCATATTCGCGTCTCTTGACCGCTTGCACCCATCTTATATCCTTGCATGGAGGGCAACCAGCTCATGATGCGTTTAATACGATCACAGTACTGGATTCAAAAGCTGAAGGTGTTGGTCAAATCCACAATTCATTCCCGCAAAATCTGCGTCATCCGAAAAAAGAAATTGCAAACGCAGCTCATGGGCGACTTGCCTGTAGAGAGAGTCACATTCTCTCGACCGTTCACTCACACAGGAGTCGATTTTGCAGGCCCCTTCGATGTAAAAAATTACACAGGTCGAGCCTGTCTTATTACGAAAGGCTACGTGTGCGTCTTTGTGTGCTTCAGCACCAAAGCCATCCACCTAGAAGCTAAATCTGACCTGACCACAGAAAAATTCCTAGCGGCATTTGCGAGATTTGTGGCACGACGAGGGTGCCCAAGTCAAATGCATTCCGACAACGGCAAAACCTTCGTCGGAGCGGCCAAGTCCTCTCGCGCGATTTTGTAGAAGCGCTTAAGACTCAAGTCAAGGCTACTTACAGTCTCCAGAAACTGTCCTGGCACTTCACCCTCCTAGTGCACCGCATATGGTGGCCTGTGGGAGGCAGGTGTAAAGAGTTTCAAAAATCTATTTTATAAGTCTACATCGACTCCAAATACACCTTCGAAGAGCTTTCCACGCTCCTATCCAAAGTTTAAGCATGCCTGAATTCAGACCGATATCTCCAATGTCGGAAGATCCTACTGATCTCCTAGTTCTGACTCCCGGTCATTTTCTAGTCTGGGTCGTCGCACTTTCCGCAACAGAGCCAGAGATCAAGGAAAACGCCGCGTCCATCATTAACCGCTGGCAGCGCTTGAAGGCTTTTGCAACAACAGTTCTGTCTCCGTTGGCTCGTGTGCTCAATAGTAGGAACAGAGCCACGTCCCTCTCCCTTTTTCATTTTGCAATACTGCAAGGCGGGCGGCATGTTCACACAAGAAGTGTATCCGACAGTCGCCATCCAACCGCCATGTAACTCCGGAACCAGTACATGGAACCTGTACTGAAATTTCACCACACTTTACTAATACACTTGTAGGTACTCTTGTAATGTACTCTGAAAAAATAGAATAGATGAAAATAACCTTCAAGCGAACAAAACGTGTTTTTCTTTCAAACCTGAGTTAAATTTGTGCAGAGCAGAAACGCTCCCCCAACGACAATTCATTTTGTAAAAGTTCACCTGGAAGCCCTGCGGACGCCCTACTACAACAATTATGTTTTTCAAGGTATCTTGCAAAACTTGGCGTTTATTAGTTTTACTATACTCCTCATACATATGCAAAACCCTATTAAGATCTGACCACGATATCATATAGCTGCTATAGGAATGATCGGTCGAAAATTAAGTTCTTGTATGAAAACAATTTGTTTTTCAAGATATCTTCACCAAACTCGGCATTTCTTAGTTTTGCTATACTCCTCATATATGTGCAAAACCCTATTAAGATCAGACCACGATACGGTATAGCTGCTATAGGAACAATCGGTCGAAATTAAGTTGTTGTATGAAAAAAACATTTTGCTTTTCAAGATATCTTGACAAAACTCGGCGTTTATTAGTTTTACTATAATCCTCATATATATGCAAAAATCCTATTAAGGTCGGACACTATATCATATAGCTGCCATAGGAACGATCGGTCGAAAATTAAGTTCTTGTATGAAAAAACATGCTTATCAAGATATCTGACCAATCTCGGCATTTATTAGTTTCACAATACTCCTCATATATATGCAAAATCCTATTAAGGTCGGACCACTATATCATATAGCTGCCATAGGAACGATCGGTCAAAAATTAGATTCTCATATGCATGCAAAAACCTATTCAGTTCAGACCTCGATATCATATAGCTGCTATAGGAATGATCGGTCGAAAATTAAGTTCTTGTATGAAAAACATTTTGTTTTCAAGATATCTTGACAAAACTCGGTATTTATTAGTTTTACTATACTCCTCATATATTTGTAAAATCCTATCATAATAGAACCACGATATCATATAGCTGCTATAGGAATGATCGTTCGAAAATTAAGTTCTTGTATGAAAAAACATTTTGTTTTTCAAGATATCTTGACCAAACTCGTTATTTATTAGTTTTACTATACTCTTCATATGTGCAAAACCCTATTAAGATCAGACCACAATATCATATAGCTGATATAGGAACGATCGATCGAAAATTAAGTTCTTGTATGAAAAACATTTGTTTTTCAAGATATCTTGACAAAACTCGGTATTATTAGTTTTACTATAATCCTCATATATTTGTAAAATCCTATCATAATAGAACCACTATATCATATAGCTGCCATAGGAACGATCGGTCGAAAATTAAGTTCTTGTACGAAAAAAGATTATGCTTATCAAGATATCTTGACCAATCTCGGCATTTATTAGTTTCAGTATACTCCTCATATATATGCAAAATCCTATTAGATTGGACCCCTATATCATATAGCTGCTATAGGAACGATCGGTCGAAAAGTAGATTCTTGTATGAAAAACATTTTGTTTCTAAGAAATCTTGACCAAACTCGGCATTTATTAGTTTACTATACTCCTATACTATACTACTATACTATACTATACTCGGAAGACTATACCATATAACTGCCATAGGAACGATCGGTCGAAAATTAAGTTCTTGTATGAAAAAAAACATTTTGCTTATCAAGATATCTTGACCAATCTCGGCATTTATTAGTTTTACTATACTTCTCATATTTATGCAAAATCCTATTAAGATCGGACCCCTATATCATATAGCTGTCATAGCAACGATCGGTCGAAAATTAAGTTCTTGTATGAAATAACATTTTGTTTTTCAAGATATCTTGACCAAACTCGTTATTTATTAGTTTTACTATACTCCTCATATATGTGCAAAACCCTATTAAGATCAGACCACGATATCATATAGATGCTATAGGAATGATCGGTCGAAAATTAAGTTCTTGTATGAAATAACATTTTGTTTTTCCAGATATCTTGACCTAACTCGTCATTTATTAGTTTTACTATACTCCTCATATATTTGTAAAATCCTATCATAATAGGACCCCTATATTATATAGCTGCCATAGGAACGATCGGTCGGGAAATTAAGTTCTTGTATGAAAAACATTATGCTTATCAAGATATCTTGACCAATCTCGGCATTTATTAGTTTCAGTATACTCCTTATATATATGCAAAATCCTATTAAGATTGGACCCCTATATCATATAGCTGCCATAGGAACGATCGGTCGAAAATTAAGTTCTTGTATAAAAAACATTTTGTTTGTCAAGATATCTTGACAAAACTCGGCATTTATTAGTTTTACTATACTCCTCATATTTAATCAAAATCCTATTAAGATTGGACCACTATATCATATAGCTGCCATAGGAACGATCGGTCGAAAAGTAGATTCTTGTATGAAAAACATTTTGTTTCTCAAGAAATCTTGACCAAACTCGGCATTATAAGTTTACTATACTCCTATACTATACTACTATACTATACTATACTCGGAAGACTATACCATATAACTGCAATAGGAACGATAGGTCGAAAATGAACTTTTTGTATGAAAACACATTTTGTTTATCAAGATATCTTGACCAAATCGGCATTTATTAGTGTACTATGCTCCTCATATATATGAAAAATCCTATCCAGATCGGACCACTACATCTAATAGCTGCCATAGGAACGATCATTCGAAAATTAACTTTATGTATGAAAAAACATTTTTCTTTTCAAGATATCTTGACAAAACTCGGCGTTTATTAGATTTACTATACTCCTCATATATATGCAAAACCCAATTAAGATCGGACCACGATATCAGATAGCTGCCATAGGACCGATCGGTCGAAAATTAAGTTCTTTTATGAAAAAAACATTACGTTTTTCAAGATATCTTGCAAAACTTGGCGTTTATTAGTTTTACTATACTCCTCATACATATGCAAAACCCTATTAAGATCTGACCACGATATCATATAGCTGCTATAGGAATGATCGGTCGAAAATTAAGTTCTTGTATGAAAAACAATTTGTTTTTCAAGATATCTTCACCAAACTCGCATTTCTTAGTTTTGCTATACTCCTCATATATGTGCAAAACCCTATTAAGATCAGACCACGATATCGTATAGCTGCTATAGGAACAATCCGTCGAAAATTAAGTTGTTGTATGAAAAAACATTTTGCTTTTCAAGATATCTTGACAAACTCGGCGTTTATTAGTTTTACTATAATCCTCATATATATGCAAAATCCTATTAAGGTCGGACCACTATATCATATAGCTGCCATAGGAACGATCGGTCGAAAAGTAGATTCTCATATGCATGCAAAAACCTATTCAGATCAGACCACGAAATCATATAGCTGCTATAGGAATAATCGGTCGAAAATTAAGTTCTTGTATGAAAAACATTTTGTTTTCAAGATATCTTGACAAAACTCGGTATTTATTAGTTTTACTATACTCCTCATGTATTTGTAAAATACTATCATAATAGGACCACTATATCATATAGCTGCCATAGGAACGATCGGTCGAAAATTATGTTCTTGTATGAAAAAACATGTTTATCAAGATATCTTGACCAATCTCGGCATTTATTAGTTTCACAATACTCCTCATATATATGCAAAATCCTATTAAGGTCGGACCACTATATCATATAGCTGCCATAGGACGATCGGTTAAAAAGTAGATTCTCATATGCATGCAAAACTTATTCAGTTCAGACCTCGATATAATATAGCTGCTATAGGAATGATCGGTCGAAAATTAAGTTCTTGTATGAAAAACATTTTGTTTTCAAGATATCTTGACAAAACTCGGTATTTATTAGTTTACTATACTCCTCATATATTTGTAAAATTCTATCATAATAGGACCACTATATCATATAGCTGCCATAGGAATGATCGGTCGAAAATTAAGTTCTTGTATGAAAAAACATTTTGCTTATCAAGATATCTTGACCAATCTCGGCATTTATTAGTTTTACTATACTTTTCATATTTATGCAAAATCCTATTAAGATCGGACCCCTATATCATATAGCTGTCATAGGAACGATCGGTCGAAAATTAAGTTCTTGTATGAATAACATTTTGTTTTTCAAGATATCTTGACCAAACTTGTTATTTATTAGTTTTACTATACCTCATATATGTGCAAAACCCTATTAAGATCAGACCACGATATCATACAGCTGATATAGGAACGATCGATCGAAAATTAAGTTCTTGTATGAAAAACATTTGTTTTTCAAGATATCTTGACAAAACTCGGTATTTATTAGTTTTACTATACTCCTCATATATTTGTAAAATCCTATCATAATAGGACCACTATATCATATAGCTGCCATAGGAACGATCGGTCGAAAATTAAGTTCTTGTATGAAAAAACATTATGCTTATCAAGATATCTTGACCAATCTCGGCATTTATTAATTTCAGTATACTCCTCATATATATGCAAAATCCTATTAAGATTGGACCCCTATATCATATAGCTGCCATAGGAACGAACGGTCGAAAAGTAGATTCTTGTATGAAAAACATTTTGTTTCTCAAGAAATCTTGACCAAACTCGGCATTTATTAGTTTACTATACTCCTATACTATACTACTATACTATACTATTCTCGGAAGACTATACCATATAACTGCAATAGGAACGATAGGTCGAAAATTAACTTTTTGTATGAAAACACATTTTGTTTATCAAGATATCTTGAACAAAATCGGCATTTATTAAGTGTACTATGCTCCTCATATATATGAAAAATCCTTTCCAGATCGGACCACTACATCTAATAGCTGCCATAGGAACGATCATTCGAAATTAACTTTATGTATGAAAAACCTTTTGCTTTTCAAGATATCTTGACAAAACTCGGCGTTTATTAGATTTACTATACACCTCAAATATATGCAAAACCCTATTAAGATCGGACCACGATATCATATAGCTGCCATAGGACCGATCGGTCGAAAATTAAGTTCTTGTATGAAAAAACATTATGTTTTTCAAGATATCTTGCAAAACTCGGCGTTTATTAGTTTTACTATACTCCTCATACATATGCAAAACCCTATTAAGATCAGACCACGATATCATATAGGTGCTATAGGAATGATCGGTCGAAAATTAAGTTCTTGTATGAAAACAATTTGTTTTCAAGATATCTTGACCAAACTCGGCATTTCTTAGTTTTACTATACTCCTCATATATGTGTAAAACCCTATTAAGATCAGACCACGATATCATATAGCTGCTGTAGGAACAATCGGTCGAAATTAAGTTGTTGTATGACAAAACTCGGCGTTTATTAGTTTTACTATAATCCTCATATATATGCAAAATCCTATTAAGGTCGGACCACTATATCATATAGCTGCCATAGGAACGATCGGTCGAAAATTAAGTTCTTGTATGAAAAAACACTTTGTTTATCAAGATATCTTGACCAAAATCGGCATTTATTAAGTGTACTATGCTCCTCATATATATGAAAAATACTTTTCAGATCGGACCACTATATCATATAGCTGCCATAGGAACAATCGGTCGAAAATTAAGTTGTTGTATGAAATTACAATTAGTTTTACTATACTCCCCATATGCATGCAAAATCCTATTAAGATCGGACCACTACATGCAATAGCTGCCATAGGAACGATCATTCGAAAATTAACTTTATGTATGAAAAAACATTTTGCTTTTCAAGATATCTTGACAAAACTCGGCTCTTATTAGATTTACTATACTCCTCATATATACGCAAAATCCTATTAAGATCGGACCACGATATCATATAGCTGCCATAGGACCGATCGGTCTAAAATTATGTTCTTGTATGAAAAAACATTATGTTTTTCAAGATATCTTGCAAAACTGGGCGTTTATTAGTTTTACTATACTCCTCATACATATGCAAAACCCTATTAAGATCAGACCACGATATCATATAGCTGCTATAGGAACATCGGTCGAAAATTAAGTGTTGTTGTATGAAAAAACATTTTGCTTTTCAAGATATCTTGACAAAACTCGGCGTTTATTAGTTTTACTATAATCCTCATATATATGCAAAATCCTACTAAGGTCGGACCACTATATCATATAGCTGCCATAGGAACGATCGCTCAAAAAGTAGATTCTCATATGCATGCAAAAACCTATTCAGATCAGACCACGATATCATATAGCTGCTATCGGAATGATCGGTCGAAAATTAAGTTCTTGTATGAAAAACATTTTGTTTTTCAAGATATCTTGACCAAACTCGACATTTATTAGTTTTACTATACTCCTCATATATATGCAAAATCCTATTAAGATCGGACCACGATATCATATAGCTGCCATAGGACCGATCGGTCGAAAATTAAGTTCTTGTATGAAAAAACATTATGTTTTTTAAGATATCTTGCAAAACTCGGCGTTTCTCAGTTTTACTATACTCCTCATACATATGCAAAACCCTATTAAGATCAGACCACGATATCATATAGCTGCTATAGAAACAATCGGTCGAAAATTAAGTTGGTGTATGGAAAAACATTTTGCTTTTCAAGATATCTTGACAAAACTCGGCGTTTATTAGTTTTACTATAATCCTCATATATATGCAAAATCCTATAAAGGTCGGACCACTATATCATATAGCTGCCAAAGGAACGATCGGTCAAAAAGTAGATCTCATATGCATGCAAAAACCTATTCAGATCAGACCACGATATCATATAGCTGCTATAGGAACAATCGGTCGAAAATTAAGTTGTTGTATGAAAAAACATTTTGCTTTTCAAGATATCTTGACAAAACTCGGCATTTGTTAGTTTTACTATACTCCCATATGCATGCAAAATCCTATTAAGATCGGACCATGATATCATATAGCTGCCATAGGACCGATCGGTCGAAAATTAAGTTCTTGTTTGAAAAAACATTATGTTTTTTAAGATATCTTGACAAAACTCGGTATTTATTAGTTTTACTATACTCCCCTTATATTTGCAAAAACCTATCATAATCGGACCACTATATCATATAGCTGCCATAGGAACGATCGGTCGAAAATTAAGTTCTTGTATGAAAAAAACAATTTGTTTCTCAAGATATCTTGACCAAACTCGACATTTATTAGTTTTACTATACTCCTCATATATATGCAAAATCCTATTAAGATCGGACCACTACATAATAGCTGTCATAGGAACGATCATTCGAAAATTAACTTTATGTATGAAAAAACATTTTGCTTTTCAAGATATCTTGACAAAATTCGGCTCTTATTAGATTTACTATACTCCTCATATATATGCAAAATCCTATTAAGATCGGACCACGATATCATATAGCTGCAATAGAACCGATCGGTCGAAAATTAAATTCTTGTATGAAAAAACATTATGTTTTTCAAGATATCTTGACAAAACTCGGTATTTATTAGTTTTACTATACTCCCCTTATATTTGCAAAAACCTATCATAATCGGACCACTATATCATATAGCTGCCATAGGAACGATCGGTCGAAAATTAAGTTCTTGTATGAAAAAACAATTTGTTTCTCAAGATATCTTGACCAAACTCGACATTTATTAGTTTTACTATACTCCTCATATATATGCAAAATCCTATTAAGATCGGACCCCTATATCATATAGCTGCCATAGGAACGATCGGTCGAAAATTAAGTTCTTGTATGAAAAAACATTTATATTTCAAGATATCTTGACCAAGCTCGGCATTTATTGGTTTTCCTATTATAAATATTTTACCTCATATGTATGCAAAACCCTATTAAGATTTGAAGACTATATCATATATCTGACATAGGAATGATCGGTCGAGAATTAAGTTTTTGTATGAAAAAACATTTTGTTTATCAGGATATCTTAACCAAACTCGGCATTTATTAGTTTTACTATACCCCATAGGCATTCAAAATCTATTATCCTATCCTATCGGACCACTACATCTTATGGCTGCCATAGGAACGATCGGTCGAATATTAACTTTTTGCATGAAAAAACATTTTGCTTTTCAAAACTCGGTATTTATTAGTTTTACTATATTCCTCATATATGTGCAAAACCCTATTAAGATCAGACCACGATATCATATAGCTGCCATAGGAACGATCGGTCGAAAATTAAGTTCTTGTATGAAAAAACATTGTGTTTTTCAAGATATCTTGACCAAGCTCGGCATTTCTTAGTTTTACTATATTCCTCATATATGTGCAAAACCCTATTAAGATCAGACCACGATATCATAAAGCTGCTATAGGAATGATCGGTCGAAAATTAAATTCTTGTATGAAAAACATTTTGTTTTCAAGATATCTTGACAAAACTCGGTATTTATTAGTTTTACTATACTCCTCTTATCTTTGCAAAATCCTATCATAATCGGACCACTATATCATATAGCTGCCATAGGAACGATCGGTCGAAAATTAAGTTCTTGTATGAAAAACATTTTGTTTTTCAAGATATCTTGACCAAGCTCGGCATTTCTTAGTTTTACTATACTCCTCATATATATGCAAAACCCTATTAAGATCAGACCACGATGTCATGTAGCTGCTATAGGAATGATCGGTCGAAAATTAAGTTCTTGTATGAAAAACATTTTGTTTTCAAGATTTCTTGACAAAACTCGGCGTTTATTGGTTTTACTATACTCCTCATACATATGCAAAACCCTATTAAGATCAGACCACGATATCATATATCTGCTATAGGAACGATCGGTCGAATATTAAGTTGTTGGATGAAAAAAACATTTTGCTTTTCAAGATATCTTGACAAAACTCGGCGTTTATTAGTTTTACTATAATCCTCATATATATGCAAAATCCTATTAAGGTCGGACCACTATATCATATAGCTGCCATAGGAACGATCGGTCAAAAAGTAGATTCTCATATGCATGCAAAAACCTATTCAGATCAGACCACGATATCATATAGCTGCTATAGGATGATCGGTCGAAAATTAAGTTCTTGTATGAAAAACATTTTGTTTTTAAGATATCTTGACAAAACTCGGTATTTATTAGTTTTACTACACTCCTCATATATTTGTAAAATCCTATCATAATAGGACCACTATATCATATAGCTGCCATAGGAACGATCAGTCGAAAATTAAGTTCTTGTATGAAAAAACATGCTTATCAAGATATCTTGACCAATCTCGGCATTTATTAGTTTTACTATACTCCTCATATATATGCAAAATCCTATTAAGATCGGAAGGCTATACCATATAACTGCAATAGGAACGATAGGTCGAAAATTAACTTCTTGTATGAAAAAGCATTTTGCTTATCAAGATATCTTGACCAATCTCGGCATTTATTAGTTTTACTATACTCCTCATATTTAATCAAAATCCTATTAAGATCGGACCACTACATCTAATAGGTGCCATATGAACGATCGGTCGAAAATTAAGTTCTTGTATAAAAAAGATTTTGTTTGTCAAGATATCTTGACCAAACTCGGCATTTATTAGGAACGGTAGGTCGAAAATTAACTTTTTGTTTGAAAAAACATTTTGTTTCTCAAGAAATCTTGACCAAACTCGGCATTTATTAGTTGTACTATACTCCTCATATATATGCAAAATCCTATTAAGATCTGAAGACTATACCATATAACTGCAATAGGAACGATAGGTCGAAAATTAACTTTTTGTATGAAAAAGCATTTTGTTTATCAAGATATCTTGACCAATCTCGGCATTATTATTCTTACTATACTCCTCATATTTAATCAAAATCCTATTAAGATCGGACCCCTATATCATATAGCTGCCATAGGAACGATCGGTCGAAAATTAAGTTCTTGTATAAAGAAACATTTTGTTTGTCAAGATGTCTTGACCAAACTCGGCATTTATTAGTTTCACTATACTCCTCATATTTAATCAAATCCTATTAAGATCGGACCACTATATCAAACTCGGCATTTATTAGTTTACTATACTCCTCATATATATGCAAATCCTATTAACTGCAATAGGAACGATAGGTCGAAAATTAACTTTTGTATGAAAAAACATTTTGTTTATCAAGATATCTTGACCAAAATCGGCATTTTTTAAGTGTATTATGCTCCTCATATATATGAAAAATCCTATTCAGATCGGACCACTATACCATATAGCTGCCATAGGATCAATCTGTCGAAAATTAAGTTGTTGTATGAAATAACATTTGATTTTCATGATATCTTGACAAAACTCGGCATTTATTAATTTTACTATACTCCCCATATGCATGCAAAATCCTATTAAGATCGGACCACTACATCTAATAGCTGCCATAGGAACGATCATTCGAAAATTAACTTTATGTATGAAAAAACATTTTGCTTTTCAAGATATCTTGACAAAACTCGGCTCTTATTAGATTTACTATACTCCTCATATATATGCAAAACCCTATTAAGATCGGACCACGATATCATATAGCTGCCATAGAACCGATCGGTCGAAAATTAAGTTCTTGTATGAAAAAACATGCTTATCTAGATATCTTGACCAATCTCGGCATTTATTAGTTTCACAATACTCCTCATATATATGCAAAATTCTATTAAGATCGGACCCCTATATCATATAGCTGCCATAGGAACGATCGGTCGAAAATTAAGTTCTTGTATAAAAAAACATTTTGTTTTTCAAGATATCTTGACCAAACTCGGCATTTATTAGTTTTACTATACTCCTCATATTTAATCAAAATCCTATTAAGATCGGACCACTATATCAAACTCGGCATTTATTAGTTTACTATACTCCTCATATATATGCAAAATCCTATTAAGATTGAAAGACTATACCATATAACTGCAATAGGAACGATAGGTCGAAAATTAACTTTTTGTATGAAAAAACATTTTGTTTATCAAGATATCTTGACCAAAATCGACATTTTTTAAGTGTATTATGCTCCTCATATATATGAAAAATCCTATTCAGATCGGACCACTATACCATACAGCTGCCATAGGATCAATCTGTCGAAAATTAAGTTGTTGTATGAAATAACATTTGATTTTCATGATATCTTGACAAAACTCGGCATTTATTAGTTTTACTATACTCCCCATATGCATGCAAATTCCTATTAAGATCGGACCACTACATCTAATAGCTGCCATAGGAACGATCATTCGAAAATTAACTTTATGTATGAAAAAACATTTTGCTTTTCAAGATACCTTGACAAACTCGGCCCTTATTAGATTTACTATACTCCTCATATATATGCAAACCCTATTAAGATCGGACCACGATATCATATAGCTGCCATAGGACCGATCGGTCGAAAATTAAGTTCTTGCATGAAAAAACATTATGTTTTTCAAGATATCTTGCAAAACTCGGCGTTTATTAGTTTCACTATACTCCTCATACATATGCAAAACCCTATTAAGATCAGACCACGATATCATATAGCTGCTATAGGAACAATCGGTCGAAAATTAAGTTGTTGTATAAAAAAACATTTTGCTTTCAAGATATCTTGACAAAACTCGGCGTTTATTAGTTTTACTATACTCCTCATATATATGCAAAATCCTATTAAGATCGGACCACGATATCATATAGCTGCCATAGGACCGATCGGTCGAAAATTAAGTTCTTGTATGAAAAAACATTATGTTTTTTAAGATATCTTGCAAAACTCGGCGTTTTTAGTTTTACTATACTCCTCATACATATGCAAAACCCTATTAAGATCAGACCACGATATCATATAGCTGCTATAGGAACAATCGGTCGAAAATTAAGTTCTTGTATGAAAAACATTTTGTTTTTAAGATATCTTGACAAAACTCGGTATTTATTAGTTTTTACTATACTCCTCATATATTTGTAAAATCCTATCATAATAGGACCACTATATCATATAGCTGCCATAGGAACGATCGGTCGAAAATTAAGTTCTTGTATGAAAAAACATGCTTATCAAGATATCTTGACCAATCTCGGCATTTATTAGTTTCACAATACTCCTCATATATATGCAAAATCCTATTAAGATCGGACCCTATATCATATAGCTGCCATAGGAACGATCGGTCGAAAATTAAGTTCTTGTATAAAAAAACATTTTGTTTGTCAAGATATCTTGACCAAACTCGGCATTTATTAGTTTTACTATACTCCTCATATTTAATCAAAATCCTATTAAGATCGGACCACTATATCAAACTCGGCATTTATTAGTTTTCTATACTCCTCATATATATGCAAAATCCTATTAAGATCGAAAGACTATACCATATAACTGCAATAGGAACGATAGGTCGAAAATTAACTTTTTGTATGAAAAAACATTTTGTTTATCAAGATATCTTGACCAAAATCGGCATTTTTTAAGTGTATTATGCTCCTCATATATATGAAAAATCCTATTCAGATCGGACCACTATACCATATAGCTGCCATAGGATCAATCTGTCGAAAATTAAGTTGTTGTATGAAATAACATTTGATTTTTCATGATATCTTGACAAAACTCGGCATTTATTAGTTTTACTATACTCCCCATATGCATGCAAAATCCAATTAAGATCGGACCACTACATCTAATAGCTGCCATAGGAACGATCATTCGAAAATTAACTTTATGTATGAAAAACATTTTGCTTTTCAAGATATCTTGACAAAACTCGGCTCTTATTAGATTTACTATACTCCTCATATATATGCAAAATCCTATTAAGATCGGACCACGATATCATATAGCTGCCATAGGACCGATCGGTCGAAAATTAAGTTCTTGTATGAAAAAACATTATGTTTCTCAAGATATCTTGACAAAACTCGGTATTTATTAGTTTTACTATACTCCCTTATATTTGCAAAAACCTATCATAATCGGACCACTATATCATATAGCTGCCATAGGAACGATCGGTCGAAAATTAAGTTCTTGTATGAAAAAACAATTTGTTTCTCAAGATATCTTGACCAAACTCGACATTTCTTAGTTTTACTATATTCCTCATATATGTGCAAAACCCTATTAAGATCAGACCACGACATCATATAGCTGCTATAGGAATGATCGGTCGAAAATTAAGTTCTTGTATGAAAAACATTTTGTTTTCAAGATATCTTGACAAAACTCGGTATTTATTAGTTTTTACTAGACTCCTCTTATCTTTGCAAAATCCTATCATAATCGGACCACTATATCATATAGCTGCCATAGGAACGATCGGTCGAAAATTAAGTTCTTGTATGAAAAAACATTTTGTTTTTCAAGATATCTTGACCAAGCTCGGCATTTCTTAGTTTACTATACTCCTCATATATATGCAAAACCCTATTAAGATCAGACCACGATGTCATGTAGCTGCTAGCTGCTAGCTGCTAGCTGCTAGCTAGGAATGATCGGTCGAAAATTAAGTTCTTGTATGAAAAACATTTTGTTTTCAAGATTTCTTGGCAAAACTCGGCGTTTATTAGTTTTACTATACTCCTCATACATATGCAAAACCCTATTAAGATCAGACCACGATATCATATAGCTGCTATAGGAACAATCGGTCGAATATTAAGTTGTTGTATGAAAAAACATTTTGCTTTTCAAGATATCTTGACAAAACTCGGCGTTTATTAGTTTTACTATAATCCTCATATATATGCAAAATCCTATTAAGGTCGGACACTATATCATATAGCTGCCATAGGAACGATCGGTCAAAAAGTAGATTCTCATATGCATGCAAAAACCTATTCAGATCAGACCACGATATCATATAGCTGCTATAGGAACAATCGGTCGAATATTAAGTTGTTGTATGAAAAAACATTATGTTTTTCAAGATATCTTGACAAAACTCGGTATTTATTAGTTTTACTATACTCCCTTATATTTGCAAAAACCTATCATAATCGGACCACTATATCATATAGCTGCCATAGGAACGATCGGTCGAAAATTAAGTTCTTGTATGAAAAAACAATTTGTTTCTCAAGATATCTTGACCAAACTCGACATTTATTAGTTTTACTATACTCCTCATATATATGCAAAATCCTATTAAGATCGGACCCCTATATCATATAGCTGCCATAGGAACGATCGGTCGAAAATTAAGTTCTTGTATGAAAAAACATTTTATATTTCAAGATATCTTGACCAAGCTCGGCATTTATTGGTTTTCCTATCATAAATATTTTACCTCATATATATGCAAAACCCTATTAAGATTTGAAGACTATATCATATAGCTGACATAGGAATGATCGGTCGAGAATTAAGTTTTTGTATGAAAAAACATTTTGTTTATCAGGATATCTTAACCAAACTCGGCATTTATTAGTTTTACTATACTCCCCATAGGCATTCAAAATCCTATTATCCTATCCTATCGGACCACTACATCTTATGGCTGCCATAGGAACGATCGGTCGAATATTAACTTTTTGCATGAAAAAACATTTTGCTTTTCAAGATATCTTGACAAAATTCGGTATTTATTAGTTTTACTATATTCCTCATATATGTGCAAAACCCTATTAAGATCAGACCACGATATCATATAGCTGCCATAGGAACGATCGGTCGAAAATAAGTTCTTGTATGAAAAAACATTGTGTTTTTCAAGATATCTTGACCAAACTCGGCATTCTTAGTTTACTATATTCCTCATAAAGGTGCAAAACCCTATTAAGATCAGACCACGATATCATATAGCTGCTATAGGAATGATCGGTCGAAATTAAGTTCTTGTATGAAAAACATTTTGTTTTCAAGATATCTTGACAAAACTCGGTATTTATTAGTTTTACTAGACTCCTCATATATTTGTAAAATCCTATCATAATAGGACCACTATATCATATAGCTGCCATATGAACGATCGGTCGAAAATTAGGGTGTTGTATGAAAAAACATTTTGTTTTTCAAGATATCTTGACCAAACTCGGCATTTCTTAGTTTTACTATACTCCTCATATATATGCAAAATCCTATTAAGGTCGGACCACTATATCATATAGCTGCCATAGGAACGATCGGTCAAAAAGTAGATTCTCATATGCATGCAAAAACCTATTCAGATCAGACCACGATATCATATAGCTGCTATAGGAATGATCGGTCGAAAATTAAGTTCTTGTATGAAAACATTTTGTTTTTAAGATATCTTGACAAAACTCGGTATTTATTAGTTTTACTACACTCCTCATATATTTGTAAAATCCTATCATAATAGGACCACTATATCATATAGCTGCCATAGGAACGATCAGTCGAAAATTAGTTCTTGGATGAAAAAACATGCTTATCAAGATATCTTGACCAATCTCGGCATTTATTAGTTTTACTATACTCCTCATATATATGCAAAATCCTATTAAGATCGGAAGGCTATACCATATAACTGCAATAGGAACGATAGGTCGAAATTAACTTCTTGTATGAAAAAAGCATTTTGCTTATCAAGATATCTTGACCAATCTCGGCATTTATTAGTTTTACTATACTCCTCATATTTAATCAAAATCCTATTAAGATCGGACCACTACATCTAATAGGTGCCATATGAACGATCGGTCGAAAATTAAGTTCTTGTATAAAAAAAGATTTTGTTTGTCAAGATATCTTGACCAAACTCGGCATTTATTAGGAACGGTAGGTCGAAAATTAACTTTTTGTTTGAAAAACATTTTGTTTCTCAAGAAATCTTGACCAAACTCGGCATTTATTAGTTGTACTATACTCCTCATATATATGCAAAATCCTATTAAGATCTGAAGACTATACCATATAACTGCAATAGGAACGATAGGTCGAAAATTAACTTTTTGTATGAAAAAGCATTTTGTTTATCAAGATATCTTGACCAATCTCGGCATTTATTATTCTTACTATACTCCTCATATTAATCAAAATCCTATTAAGATCGGACCCCTATATCATATAGCTGCCATAGGAACGATCGGTCGAAAATTAAGTTCTTGTATAAAGAAACATTTTGTTTGTCAAGATGTCTTGACCAAACTCGGCATTTATTAGTTTCACTATACTCCTCATATTTAATCAAAATCCTATTAAGATCGGACCGCTATATCAAACTCGGAATTTATTAGTTTACTATACTCCTCATATATATGCAAAATCCTATTAACTGCAATAGGAACGATAGGTCGAAAATGAACTTTTTGTATGAAAAAACATTTTGTTTATCAAGATATCTTGACCAAAATCGGCATTTTTTAAGTGTATTATGCTCCTCATATATATGAAAAATCCTATTCAGATCGGACCACTATACCATACAGCTGCCATAGGATCAATCTGTCGAAAATTAAGTTGTTGTATGAAAAACATTTGATTTTTCATGATATCTTGACAAAACTCGGCATTTATTAGTTTTACTATACTCCCCATATGCATGCAAATTCCTATTAAGATCGGACCATACATCTAATAGCTGCCATAGGAACGATCATTCAAAAATTAACTTTATGTATGAAAAAACATTTTGCTTTTCAAGATACCTTGACAAAACTCGGCCCTTATTAGTTTACTATACTCCTCATATATATGCAAAACCCTATTAAGATCGGACCACGATATCATATAGCTGCCATAGGACCGATCGGTCGAAAATTAAGTTCTTGCATGAAAAACATTATGTTTTTCAAGATATCTTGCAAACTCGGCGTTATTAGTTTCACTATACTCCTCATACATATGCAAAACCCTATTAAGATCAGACCACGATATCATATAGCTGCTAGGAACAATCGGTCGAAAATTAAGTTGTTGTATAAAAAAACATTTTGCTTTTCAAGATATCTTGACAAAACTCGGCGTTTATTAGTTTTACTATACTCCTCATATATATGCAAAATCCTATTAAGATCGGACCACGATATCATATAGCTGCCATAGGACCGATCGGTCGAAAATTAAGTTCTTGTATGAAAAAACATTATGTTTTTTAAGATATCTTGCAAAACTCGGCGTTTATTAGTTTTACTATACTCCTCATACATATGCAAACCCTATTAAGATCAGACCACGATATCATATAGCTGCTATAGGAACAATCGGTCGAAAATTAAGTTCTTGTATGAAAAACATTTTGTTTTTAAGATATCTTGACAAAACTCGGTATTTATTAGTTTTACTATACTCCTCATATATTTGTAAAATCCTATCATAATAGGACCACTATATCATATAGCTGCCATAGGAACGATCGGTCGAAAATTAAGTTCTTGTATGAAAAAACATGCTTATCAAGATATCTTGACCAATCTCGGCATTTATTAGTTCACAATACTCCTCATATATATGCAAAATCCTATTAAGATCGGACCCCTATATCATATAGCTGCCATAGGAACGATCGGTCGAAAATTAAGTTCTTGTATAAAAAAACATTTTGTTTGTCAAGATATCTTGACCAAACTCGGCATTTATTAGTTTTACTATACTCCTCATATTAATCAAAATCCTATTAGATCGGACCACTATATCAAACTCGGCATTTATTAGTTTTCTATACTCCTCATATATATGCAAAATCCTATTAAGATCGAAAGACTATACCATATAACTGCAATAGGAACGATAGGTCGAAAATTAACTTTTTGTATGAAAAAACATTTTGTTTATCAAGATATCTTGACCAAAATCGGCATTTTTTAAGTGTATTATGCTCCTCATATATATGAAAAATCCTATTCAGATCGGACCACTATACCATATAGCTGCCATAGGATCAATCTGTCGAAAATTAAGTTGTTGTATGAAATAACATTTGATTTTCATGATATCTTGACAAAACTCGGCATTTATTAGTTTTACTATACTCCCCATATGCATGCAAAATCCAATTAAGATCGGACCACTACATCTAATAGCTGCCATAGGAACGATCATTCGAAAATTAACTTTATGTATGAAAAAACATTTTGCTTTTCAAGATATCTTGACAAAACTCGGCTCTTATTAGATTTACTATACTCCTCATATATATGCAAAATCCTATTAAGATCGGACCACGATATCATATAGCTGCCATAGGACCGATCGGTCGAAAATTAAGTTCTTGTATGAAAAACATTATGTTTTTCAAGATATCTTGACAAAACTCGGTATTTATTAGTTTTACTATACTCCCCGTATATATTTGCAAAAACCTATCATAATCGGACCACTATATCATATAGCTGCCATAGGAACCATCGGTCGAAAATTAAGTTCTTGTATGAAAAAACAATTTGTTTCTCAAGATATCTTGACCAAACTCGACATTTCTTAGTTTTACTATATTCCTCATATATGTGCAAAACCCTATTAAGATCAGACCACGACATCATATAGCTGCTATAGGAATGATCGGTCGAAAATTAAGTTCTTGTATGAAAAACATTTTGTTTTCAAGATATCTTGACAAAACTCGGTATTTATTAGTTTTACTAGACTCCTCTTATCTTTGCAAAATCCTATCATAATCGGACCACTATATCATATAGCTGCCATAGGAACGATCGGTCGAAAATTAAGTTCTTGTATGAAAAAACATTTGTTTTTCAAGATATCTTGACCAAGCTCGGCATTTCTTAGTTTTACTATACTCCTCATATATATGCAAAACCCTATTAAGATCAGACCACGATGTCATGTAGCTGCTAGCTGCTAGCTGCTAGCTGCTAGCTAGGAATGATCGGTCGAAATTAAGTTCTTGTATGAAAAACATTTTGTTTTCAAGATTTCTTGACAAAACTCGGCGTTTATTAGTTTTACTATACTCCTCATACATATGCAAAACCCTATTAAGATCAGACCACGATATCATATAGCTGCTATAGGAACAATCGGTCGAATATTAAGTTGTTGTATGAAAAAACATTTTGCTTTTCAAGATATCTTGACAAACTCGGCGTTTATTAGTTTACTATAATCCTCATATATATGCAAAATCCTATTAAGGTCGGACCACTATATCATATAGCTGCCATAGGAACGATCGGTCAAAAGTAGATTCTCATATGCATGCAAAACCTATTCAGATCAGACCACGATATCATATAGCTGCTATAGGAACAATCGGTCGAATATTAAGTTGTGTATGAAAAAAACATTATGTTTTTCAAGATATCTTGACAAAACTCGGTATTTATTAGTTTTACTATACTCCCCTTATATTTGCAAAAACCTATCATAATCGGACCACTATATCATATAGCTGCCATAGGAACGATCGGTCGAAAATTAAGTTCTTGTATGAAAAAACAATTTGTTTCTCAAGATATCTTGACCAAACTCGACATTTATTAGTTTTACTATACTCCTCATATATATGCAAAATCCTATTAAGATCGGACCCCTATATCATATAGCTGCCATAGGAACGATCGGTCGAAAATTAAGTTCTTGTATGAAAAAACATTTTATATTTCAAGATATCTTGACCAAGCTCGGCATTTATTGGTTTCCTATCATAAATATTTTACCTCATATATATGCAAAACCTATTAAGATTTGAAGACTATATCATATAGCTGACATAGGAATGATCGGTCGAGAATTAAGGTTTTGTATGAAAAAAATTTTGTTTATCAGGATATCTTAACCAAATCGGCATTATTAGTTTTTACTATACTCCCCATAGGCATTCAAAATCCTATTATCCTATCCTATCGGACTACTACATCTTATGGCTGCCATAGGAACGATCGGTCGAATATTAACTTTTTGCATGAAAAAACATTTTGCTTTTCAAGATATCTTGACAAAATTCGGTATTTATTAGTTTTACTATATTCCTCATATATGTGCAAAACCCTATTAAGATCAGACCAAGATATCATATAGCTGCCATAGGAACGATCGGTCGAAAATAAGTTCTTGTATGAAAAAACATTGTGTTTTTCAAGATATCTTGACCAAACTCGGCATTTCTTAGTTTTACTATATTCCTCATAAAGGTGCAAAACCCTATTAAGATCAGACCACGATATCATATAGCTGCTATAGGAACAATCGGTCGAATATTAAGTTGTTGTATGAAAAAACATTTTGCTTTTCAAGATATCTTGACAAAACTCGGCGTTTATTAGTTTTACTATAATCCTCATATATATGCAAAATCCTATTAAGGTCGGACCACTATATCATATAGCTGCCATAGGAACGATCGGTCAAAAAGTAGATTCTCATATGCATGCAAAAACCTATTCAGATCAGACCACGATATCATATAGCTGCTATAGGAACAATCGGTCGAATATTAAGTTGTTGTATGAAAAACATTATGTTTTTCAAGATATCTTGACAAAACTCGGTATTTATTAGTTTTACTATACTCCCCTTATATTTGCAAAAACCTATCATAATCGGACCACTATATCATATAGCTGCCATAGGAACGATCGGTCGAAAATTAAGTTCTTGTATGAAAAACAATTTGTTTCTCAAGATATCTTGACCAAACTCGACCTTTATTAGTTTTACTATACTCCTCATATATATGCAAAATCCTATTAAGATCGGACCCCTATATCATATAGCTGCCATAGGAACGATCGGTCGAAAATTAAGTTCTTGTATGAAAAACATTTTATATTTCAAGATATCTTACCAAGCTCGGCATTTATTGGTTTTCCTATCATAAATATTTTACCTCATATATTGCAAAACCCCTATTAAGATTTGAAGACTATATCATATAGCTGACATAGAATGATCGGTCCGAGAATTAAGTTTTTTGTATGAAAAAACATTTTGTTTATCAGGATATTCTTACACAAACTCGGCATTTATTAGTTTTTACTATACTCCCCCTAGGCATTCAAAATCCTATTATCCTATCCTATCGGACTACTACATCTTATGGCTGCCATAGACGATCGGTCGATATTACTTTTTGCATGAAAAAACATTTTGCTTTTCAAGATATCTTGACAAAATTCGTATTTATTAGTTGACTATATTCCTCATATATGTGCAAAACCCTATTAAGATCAGACCAAGATATCATATAGCTGCCATAGGAACGATCGGTCGAAAATAAGTTCTTGTATGAAAAAACATTGTGTTTTTCAAGATATCTTGACCAAACTCGGCATTTCTTAGTTTTACTATATTCCTCATAAAGGTGCAAAACCCTATTAAGATCAGACCACGATATCATATAGCTGCTATAGGAATGATCGGTCGAAAATTAAGTTCTTGTATGAAAACATTTTGTTTTCAAGATATCTTGACAAAACTCGTATTTATAGTTTTACTAGCTCCTCATATATTTGTAAAATCCTATCATAATAGGACCACTATATCATATAGCTGCCATAGGAACGATCGGTCGAAAATTAGTTCTTGTATGAAAAAACATTTTTGTTTTTCAGATATCTTGACCAAACTCGGCATTTCTTAGTTTTACTATACTCCTCATATATATGCAAAATCCTATTAAGGTCGGACCACTATATCATATAGCTGCCATAGGAACGATCGGTCAAAAAGTAGATTCTCATATGCATGCAAAAACCTATTCAGATCAGACCACGATATCATATAGCTGCTTAGGAATGATCGGTCGAAAATTAAGTTCTTGTATGAAAAACATTTTGTTTTCAAGATATCTTGACAAAAACTCGGTATTTATTAGTTTTACTAGACTTCTCTTATCTTTGCAAAACCTCCTATCATATCGGACCACTATATCATATAGCTGCCATAGGAACGATCGGTCGAAAATTAAGTTCTTGTTGAAAAAACATTTTGTTTTTCAAGATATCTTGACCAAACTCGGCTTTCTTAGTTTTACTATACTCCTCATATATATGCAAAACCCTATTAAGATCAGACCACGATGTCATGTAGCTGCTATAGGAATGATCGGTCGAAAATTAAGTTCTTGTATGAAAAACATTTTGTTTTCAAGATTTCTTGACAAAACTCGGCGTTTATTAGTTTTACTATACTCCTCATACATATGCAAAACCCTATTAAGATCAGACCCACGATATCATATAGCTGCTATAGGAACAATCGGTCGAATATTAAGTTGTTGTATGAAAAACCATTTTGCTTTTCAAGATATCTTGACAAAACTCGGCGTTTTCTTAGTTTTACTATAATCCTCATATATATGCAAAATCCTATTAAGGTCGGACCACTATATCATATAGCTGCCATAGGAACGATCGGTCAAAAGTAGATTCTCATATGCATGCAAAAACCTATTCAGATCAGACACGATATCATATAGCTGCTATAGGAATGATCGGTCGAAAATTATTTCTGTATGAAAAACATTTTTGTTTTTAAGATATCTTGACAAAAGTCGGTATTTATTAGTTTTACTATACTCCTCATATATTTGTAAAATCCTATCATAATAGGACCACTATATCATATAGCTGCCATAGGAACGATCGGTCGAAAATTAAGTTCTTGTATGAAAAAACATGCTTATCAAGATATCTTGACCAATCTCGGCATTTATTAGTTTCACAATACTCCTCATATATATGCAAAATCCTATCAATCGGACCCCTATATCATATAGCTGCCATAGGAACGATAGGTCGAAAATTAGCTTTTTGTATGAAAAACATTTTGTTTATCAAGATATCTTGACCAATCACGGCATTTATTAGTTTCACAATACTCCTCATATATATGCAAAATCCTATTAAGATCAGACCCCTATATCATATAGCTGCCATAGGAACGATCGGTTGAAAATTAAGTTCTTGTATAAAAAAACATTTTGTTTGTCAAGATATCTTGACCAAACTCGGCATTTATTAGTTTTACTATACTCCTCATATTTAATCAAAATCCTATTAAGATCGGACCACGATATCATATAGCTGCCATAGGACCGATCGGTCGAAAATTAAGTTCTTGTATGAAAAAACATTATGTTTTTTAAGATATCTTGCAAAACTCGGCGTTTCTTAGTTTTACCATACTCCTCATACATATGCAAAACCCTATTAAGATCAGACCACGATATCATATAGCTGATATAGGAACAATCGGTCGAAAATTAAGTTCTTGTATGAAAAACATTTTGTTTTTAAGATATCTTGACAAAACTCGGTATTTATTAGTTTTACTATACTCCTCATATATTTGTAAATCCTATCATAATAGGACCACTATATCATATAGCTGCCATAGGAACGATCGGTCGAAAATTAAGTTCTTGTATGAAAAACATGCTTATCAAGATATCTTGACCAATCTCGGCATTTATTAGTTTCACAATACTCCTCATATATATGCAAAATCCTATCAAGATCGGACCCCTATATCATATAGCTGCCATAGGAACGATCGGTCGAAAATTAAGTTCTTGTATAAAAAACATTTTGTTTGTCAGATATCTTGACCAAACTCGGCATTTATTAGTTTTACTATACTCCTCATATTTAATCAAATCCTATTAAGATCGGACCACTATATCAAACTCGGCATTTATTAGTTTTCTATACTCCTCATACATATGCAAATGCAAACCTTAAGATCAGACCACGATTCATATAGCTGATATAGGAACAATCGTCGAAAATTAAGTTCTTGTATGAAAACATTTTGTATTTAAGATATCTTGACAAAACTCGGTATTTATTAGTTTTACTATACTCCTCATATATTTGTAAAATCCTATCATAATAGGACCACTATATCATATAGCTGCCATAGGACGATCGGTCGAAAATTAAGTTCTTGTATGAAAAAAACATGCTTATCAAGATATCTTGACCAATCTCGGCATTTATTAGTTTCACAATACTCCTCATATATATGCAAAATCCTATCAAGATCGGACCCCTATATCATATAGCTGCCATAGGAACGATAGGTCGAAAATTAACTTTTTGTATGAAAAAAACTTTTTGTTTATCAAGATATCTTGACCAAAATCTGCATTTTTTAAGTGTATTATGCTCCTCATATATATGAAAAATCCTATTCAGATCGGACCACTATACCATATAGCTGCCATAGGATCAATCTGTCGAAAATTAAGTTGTTGTATGAAATAACTTTGATTTTTCATGATATCTTGACAAAACTCGGCATTTATTAGTTTTACTATACTCCCCATATGCATGCAAAATCCTATTAAATCGGACCACTACATCTAATAATAGCATAGGAACGATCATTCGAAAATTAACTTTATGTATGAAAAACATTTTGCTTTTCAAGATATCTTGACAAAACTCGGCTCTTATTAGATTACTAACTCACTCCATATATATGCAAAATCCTATAAGATCGGACCACGATATCATATAGCTGCCATAGGACCGATCGGTCGAAAATTAAGTTCTTGTATGAAAAAACATTATGTTTTTCAAGATATCTTGACAAAATTCGGTATTTATTAGTTTTACTATACTCCCCTTATATTTGCAAAAACCTATCATAATCGGACCCCTATATCATATAGCTGCCAAAGGAACGATCGGTCGAAAATTAAGTTCTTGTATGAAAAAACATTAATATTTTAAGATATCTTGACCAAGCTCGGCATTTATTGGTTTTCCTATCATAAATATTTTACCTCATATATATGCAAAACCCTATTAAGATTGAAGACTATATCATATAGCTGACATAGGAATGATCGGTCGAGAATTAAGTTTTTGTATGAAAAAAGAGAGAGTTCTCAGTTGAGAGTGATTGACGTGTATTACTTGTGCTCCAAGATTGTTATATATTTTTGCGCTTTATCCTGCTTTTATTCAAAATTTTGCAATTTTTCGGTGCTTTATTTAAGAGCTTTAATAAACTGTTGCAAAGTGTTATCTGTGTGTGCAGCGTAAGTCTGTTAATTATTACATTTTATAAAACGCGGCATCAGTTCCGTGTTGGTTATTGCCTGTTTTGATTCTTTGCTTTGGTGCTCCCCTGTGCATACACTTGTTTGTGCGTGTGTTCGCTGCATACTTTCTGCTTGTGCATCGCGCTCTCGCAAACTTTTTCTATTGCTTATTGCTCCAAACAATTTGTTTGTGTATTACTTGCTCTATCTTGTGCACCGTTTTCGTTTTGCTCTGTGCTCTCGCAATTTGCATACGCATTAAATATTATGTTGTGCTGTAAGAAACGTGCACGTTCAAGCAGGCTGATGATTCTGCACTGCCGCAATTTGTTAATTGCTGGCTGTGTGAGAATATGATGCATGCTAATGTGCAGGTCTCACTGGGCGTGATTGCGACAAGATCGCTGCTATTGCCAAGAAGGGCTGTGGTGGCTTGCGTTGGTCGTGCCCAGAATGCATCGACAAGCAAATTGATTTCCTAGAATGTATAATTCTGTGAGAAGTCAATTCTTAAAATTAAATAATGTGGCTAAGCAGCTCTCGAGTAATTTTGACTCGAGTTCGAGCTGCTTGGCAAATATAAATTTGGAGTCCCCAACCAATCGCCGGTGGAGCCTCAACTTTTGCAATTGCCCTCTACGTCTGTTCAGACACCTACTACTGTCTTTGTCCCTTCCTAGCAACTTGGAGGTATCCCATGTGTCTTTATCGCCTTCTCCAAGCGACTGTCCAATTACCCCGTTTCAACCCCTGTACTAGTCCCAGTAGAGCCCGTACTGATCCCGTCCCAATTAATCAAAATGCCTCAGCCCCATCAGCTCCTGGCCGCAAAGGTAGACCTGCGCGCAATCTTGCCCAGTGTGTAAAAAATCATTGTGCCTTGTAGCTCCCCAACTCCTGTATTACCTACAGCCCATCAGCGCCTACTTTAACGGTAGTTGCCCCTCGTAGGCAAGTCTTTGTGTCTCGACTTTCGTCGGACACCACTTCTGAGTCATTGGCAGCCTATATTGCTAGCAAATCTTCTGCTAGCGTGTCAATAACTAAATTTAATTCTCCCCCTCGTGAAATATCATCATTCAAAATAAATGTTCACATGATATGTTCCAATCATTTGTGATCCCAAATTTTGGCCTCCAACATGATGTTCACGAGTTCAAGCCTAAAAAGCGTAACCATCCTGTCACCCTTCCAGTCCCTTCAATACAGGGTACCATTTCTGCCCCAAAAACTAGCTTCATCTTCTGACCAAATCTTTATCATTATCAGAATGTGTTAGAGGTCTTATTTCAAAACTTAAAAATCTTTCATGGCCAGCATTCCTTCAATTCGGATATATAATAGCATTTTCAGAAACATGGTTGAACTCAACCATATCTGATTTTGAGATTTATCAAATAACTTAGTTTGTATCGAAATGATCGGCCGACTCGAGGTGGTGGGGTGTTAATTGCCGTTAAAGCCACTCTCCAGTCTGAACTTTTCTGTTTTAGTACGCCTATGACGCTGAGATTGTCTCAGTTAAGGTGTCCTTTCCTACACGGAATGTCTATGTAACATGCTCTTATGTCCCTCCTTCCTGATATTCAAGTTTATATGAAACATATTACTTGTATTAAAGAAGTTTCTTCACCACGTGCGTGATAGTGACCTATTTATGGTGTTGGGTGATTTTATTTGCCCAACATCTCTTGGTCATTATTACTGCCAAAAATTATCTAGTGCCCTCAGCACAGCACGTTTATAGACTGCATGCTTGATCTTTCGTTGTTTCAAATCAATTCAATTCTAATCATTTGACTTGAACACTTGACCTTGTATTTGTTAACGACTACCTTATTTCTAATGTGTCTAGGTCCCCCTCTTTATCTCTTCTGAGGATGTCTATCATCCAACTTTAGAGATTGCAATGCTAAATTGTAAATCCTTCATTTCGTGCTCATCAGCCAATAAGCCCCGCTATTGCTTTCGCAAAGGAAATTATTCTTTGCTGAATCAGCTTATTTATTCAACCGATTGGTCTTCTTATATGACTCAGTTGATATGAATACAGCATTAATTTTTTTTACATCACCCTAATCTCCCTCTTAGAGTGTGTATTCCTAAGTCAATTCTTCTCTCGACTACTTTTTCAAAACCACCCTGTTTTACTACCAGATTATCACATCTAAAAAATGTAAAATCCAAATATTTTAAAAAGTTTAAAAAGTCTGGTTCGTGTACAGACTTGGCTAAATATTCCATAGCCAAGTCGAACTTCTTTCTCTTAATTCTCAATGCTATGAGAATTATTAACACGTTGTAAAAGACAATTTGCCCGAAATCCGAGACAGTTTTATAATTTTGTAAACTTGAAGCGTAAATCTTCAAGTTTGCCATCTTCTTTTTTTCTTGGCTTGGATAAAGCTAGCAATGACACTGATTCTGCTAACCTCTTTGCTAATTTTTTCCAATCACTACTCTTCAGTCTGTCCTAATACTAATGCTTACCTTATACTATTTCTTCCGCAAGTTATATACCTCCTCTAATTATTTCACACTCCTCTCTCCTATTAGCTATAAACTCTTTAAAGTCTTCTTACTCTCCTGGGCCGACAATATTCCTAGTTGTCTTCTCAAGGAGTGTAGTTCTTCCCTTCTTTATCCATTGCTAAAGCTTTTAATCATCCCTTGAAACTTCTGTCTTTCCATCTCTTTGGAAAAGAATCTTATATCATTCCTCTTCACAAGAAAGGTGGGAAGTCTGATATACGTAATTACAGGGGCATTGCAAAACTGTCCGCTATTCCTAAATTATTTGAAAAAATAATCACTTCGAATTTGCAGCATTTCTGCAAATCAGTTGTTTCCCCTGTTCAACATGGTTTCGTAAAGAATCGGTCAACTACGACCAATCTGCTTGAGTTTACTTCCTTGGTAAACGATGCTTTCCTTTCGAAAATGCAAACTGATGTCATTTACACTGACTTCAGTAAGGCGTTTGACTCTGTGCACCATGACATTTTACTTTTTAAACTTGACCGAATAGGTTTCCCCCTGTCTCTTTCGCTTTGGATTAATCTTATTTAAAAGGTAGGACCCAAAGAGTAATGCTGAGGCTGACTACCTCTAAACGGGTTCACGTTACTCTGGTGTTCCTCAAGGTAGTCATCTTGGACCTTTACTGTTTACCTTTTTATAAATGATCTCCCCTCTGTCATATCGCACGCCCGTGTACTCATGTATGCGGACGATGTCAAACTTTTTCTATCATACACTAATCCCCTACATCATTCTCGTCTACAAGACGATTTGAACGCTATGCAACTATGGTGTTCGCCAATCAATTGCATCTAAACTGTTCAAAGTGTATGTTTATGACCTTTAATGTACTACACCTTATCTTGTCAGTTATACAATCGACAATATCCCTTTGCAACGTATACTAACAGTTAAGGATCTAGGCGTAATTTTGATTCTAAACTCTGTTTCAATCTTCACATAGATACCATCGTTAATGAGGCAAAAGGTGTACTTGGATTCATTAAACGATGGTCTAAAGAGTTTAACGATCCTTTTATAACAAAACTTCTGTACATCTCTCTTGTTCGCCCTATCCTTGAATACTGCTCTTGCATTTGTCTCCACAGTATAACAACAGCCAGGATCGTATTGAATCTGTTCAGAAGCAATTTCTGCTTTTTTGCCTTACGAGGTTTAAATTGGACCCTAATCTTCGGTTGCCGTCCTACTCCAGCAGACTGCTTCTTCTCAACCTCCGTCGTAACCAACCGTAGGACAATTCTCGGTGTTGTCCTTCTACATAAGTTGATTATTGGCGACATAGATTCTCCTTTTCTGCTAGGGCGTCTTCAATTCTCTGTTCCGGCTAGACCAACCAGAAATTTCGCCCCTTTTTACTATCTACGTGCACAACAGACTACGCTATGCACAATCCTTTTCGCGTGCTATGTAAAAATTTATAATAGTTTGTATCACGTTTTCTCCACCGAACTGTCTCTACCCCTAATAAAATCGTTGCTTTCAGGATACCTTCGGAAGTCGCTGACCATTCCCAGCTATGAGCAGGGGCATAGCTTGCCGGACAGGCAGAAAAATTTTCCCCCACCGGGTCGGTGATTTCCATTACTTTTCTCTCTGTCCTATCTACTTAACACTCTTTATCTAACTTACATTGCTTAACTTTATAACAATCTTCTTACTTCATTTTTCTATTTGTTGTAGTAGGGCGTCCGCAGGGCTTCCAGGTGAAGTTCTATAGAATGAATCGTCGTTGGGGGAGCGTTTCTGCTCTGCACAAATTTATTTTAGGTTTGAAGAAAAACACGTTTTGTTAGCTTGAAGGTTAATTTTCATCTATTTCATTTTCTCAGAGTACATTACAAGAGTACCAGTGTATTAGTGTACGTGTGGTGAAATTTCAGTACATGTTCCGTGTACTGGTTCCGGAGTTACATGGCGGTTGGATGGCGACTGTCGGATACACTTCTTGTGTGAACATGCCGCCCGCCTTGCAGTATTGCAAAAGAAAAAGGGAGAGGGACGTGGCTCTGTTCCGACTATTGAGCACAGGAGCCGGACAATATCCACCCAAAGACCGTGTTTTGGGCCAGTGGTGCGCCGCCAAGACTCGGCAGGACGCCTTGGAGGGTTAAGTCCGGATATATATCCGAGCCCAAAACCAGATTGGAGATTTCCGGCTGGAACCAGCGATCGTCTGCCAATCGAATGTTGGTGAAGGGCTCGTTCAGTTCCTCGCTGATGGGCTTCGTTGGAGTTCGATACCGGAGATTTGGCATCACTTGCAGGATGACCTCTCGCTGGAAGCTAGAGGTCCTAGAGCTTATTGAAGCCGAGCAAGCGTTGTCTTTACCGACGCGGGTGACGGATAGCCCGGAGGCCTTTGCCAAGGATGCGTCGATAAGACTTACCGGACAGCACGGGTCTAAAAGTGCCCGAGTTTCGCGGGTCGCCTTGCCGTTTCCGAGTCGGATGAGTGCTCTCGGGAGCACGGTTGTCCTTTTGTGTTCCATGAGTGATGATAGGGAGATGGAACCAGCGGATGAAGGCGGCGCGGAGCGTCGCGCTTGGGCCTTGGTGCTGCGCCTTGTCTGGGATCGCTCTGGAGATGGCATGCGACGCGCTTCTTGCAAATGAAGCAAGGTGTGATGGTCGCCCTGGCACTTGCGGCACTTGTCCTTGCGGCGACATGACTCCCCGGAATGTTGGTGAGCCAGGCAGTTTGGGCAGTATTTATTAACGAGAACTGCTCGGAGTCTCTTCTCTGGAGACAGCCGCATGAACCGCTGGCACTTGCGCAGCGCGTGGACTCCTCGGCATACTCGGCATCGGAACGATTCCGTTGCCGGTCGGCTCTTGGATCGGCCATGTTGTTGGCGTGGAGTCATCGTGCTGTTACGTGAAGAATGTGAAAAAAAAACATAGTAGACATTACTGATGCGGCTTTATACGGATGGTCCGCAGACCTATGGATCTAGGATTCTAGTCTTTACTGGAAATTTTACTGGATGGAAAATGGAGACTAGATTCTATCGGGAGCAGGATCAGCTTAGAGATAGGTCTCTTGGAGACCTCGGGCTGTTAAGACGTCGACCACTCGGACTCTTTGGTCGTCGCCAGGATAGGTCGTTTGGATTCGACCTAGACGCCAGTCATTAACTGGAAGATTATCTTCTTTAATAATGACTAGATCGCCCCGTTGTAAGTCTCGCGTTGGAGTTTGCCATTTGTTTCTTTTGTGTAACTCTAAAAGATACTCATGTTTCCAACGGAGACAGAACTGTTGTTGCAAAGCCTTCAAGCGCTGCCAGCGGTTGATGATGGACGCGGCGTTTTCCTTGATCTCTGGCTCTGTGGCGGAAAGTAGAGGACCCCCGACTAGAAAATGACCGGGAGTCAGAGCTAGGAGATCAGTAGGATCTTCCGACAATGGAGATATCGGTCTTGAATTCAGGCATGCTTCAACTTTGGATAGGAGCGTGGAAAGCTCTTCGAAGGTGTATTTGGAGGTCGATGTAGATTTATAAAATAGATTTTTGAAACTCTTTACACCTGCCTCCCACAGGCCACCCATATGCGGTGCACTAGGAGGGTTGAAGTGCCAGGACAGTTTCTGGAGACTGTAAGTGGCCTGGAGTTGAGTCTTAAGCGCTTCTACAAAATCGCGCGAGAGGACTTTGGCCGCTCCGACGAAGGTTTTGCCGTTGTCGGAATGCATTTGACTTGGGCACCCTCGTCGTGCCACAAATCTCGCAAATGCCGCTAGGAATCTTTCTGTGGTCAGGTCAGATGTAGCTTCTAGGTGGATGGCTTTGGTGCTGAAGCACACAAAGACGCACACGTAGCCTTTCGTAATAAGACAGGCTCGACCTGTGTAATTTTTTACATCGAAGGGGCCTGCAAAATCGACTCCTGTGTGAGTGAACGGTCGAGAGAATGTGACTCTCTCCACAGGCAAGTCGCCCATGAGCTGCGTTTGCAATTTCTTTTTTCGGATGACGCAGATTTTGCAGGAATGAATTGTGGATTTGACCAACACCTTCAGCTTTGGAATCCAGTACTGTGATCGTATTAAACGCATCATGAGCTGGTTGCCTCCATGCAAGGATATAAGATGGGTGAAAGCGGTCAAGAGACGCGAATATGCACATGTGTATGGCAGTATGATTGGATGCCGCTCATCGTAGCCGAGTGCTTCGGCCGCTCTTACACGACCACATGCTCGAATAATTCCCTTACCATCTAAAAAGGGGTTCAAATTAAGGATTTTGCTGGAAGTGAGCTGTTTTTTCGTGCTCAAGCAAGTGTACTCTGACGAGTATGCTTGTCTCTGGGTCAGGAGAATGAGTTTTTCTTGTGCATAAGAAATCTCGTTGCTGTCAATTTCCATAGTTGACGGGAGCGACAATCGTTTGCAACGCTTGAAGAAGCGATAGATGTAGGCTAACACTCGCAGGGCTCGATCGAACTTGGAGAAGCGCTCGAGGAAAGAAAATGAGGGAGCCGTGTTTACGAGGTTTACCTTAATCGTACGTTGCTCTATTGTCGTATCTGGGAGGGGATCTGAAGGAATGGGCCATTGGTTCTGAGGTAGGCGTAACCATTCTGGCCCGTGCCACCACAGCTCATTGTTGACTAACGCGTGTGGTGGGGCACCTCTGCTCGCTAGGTCCGCTGGATTGTACTCGGATCGTACATGGGACCATTTATTGGAGTCGGTGGCCTGAGTAATTTTTGCGACTCTGTTTGCTACAAAGGTAGTCCAGGCGCATGGTGGCTTATGAAGCCAAGCTAGCACAATTGTGGAATCTGTCCAATAGAACCAGTCGCCGCCAGCGGAAGGTAGCTGGGGACTGAGTGCAGCGGATAACTCGGACAGAAGTGCTGCTCCGCACAGCTCTAGTCGTGGCAAGGATATCGTCTTGACCGGAGCGACCCTCGTTTTCGCTGTTAGGAGATGTACTGAGATGCGATCTTGTATCTCAGTGCGCACGTAAATGGCGGCCCCATATGCACGCTGCGAAGCGTCACAAAACCCATGGTATTGGATAGTCCCCTGTGGGCGGAATTCGACCCATCTAGGGATGCGAATCGCACTGAGGCCCGGAAACTCTTGCAGAAATAAATTCCACTTAATGAGAAGACTCTCAGGTAGCGGATCGTCCCAGCCCAGTTCTTGGAGCCAGATCTCCTGCATGAATATTTTTGCCTGGATAATGACTGGACCCAGCCAACCTGCTGGGTCGAACAGTTTGGCAATCTGTGAAAGGACTTCACGTTTGGAGACGGACTGTTTGGCTGTTAGCTCGGATGGAGCGAAAAAGAACTGATCGGTGTCAGCTTTCCATCTGATCCCGAGAGTCTTTGCCGAACAGGCTTCCTCGATCTCTAAAAAGTCGGCGTGAAGCAAGTGGTCCTTGGGAATCGCTCTTAGCAAGTCCTTTTCATTGGATGTCCATTTTCGCAAGGGAAACCCGGCAGATTCAAGGGCCTTGCGGAGTTCTGCAATTGCTTGATCTGCTATTGATTTGGAATGGGCTCCCGCTAGTACATCGTCGACATACATATTGTTTGCGATAATATGACTTGCTAAGGGATAGAGCGAACGAACGTCATCAGATAGCTGATGTAGTACCCGGATTGCCAAAAAGGGGGCACAGTTAACTCCAAACGTGACTGTGCTGAGTTCGAAGTCACGAAGCTCGTTGTCCTTTGTTCGGAACAGAATTCTCTGATAGGGCGTGTGGTTGGGATGCACAAGTATTTGCCGATACATTTTTGTGATATCGGCATTGAACACATATCGGAAGAAGCGCCATCTTAGAATTTGAATGGTTAAGTCGGATTGCAGAACGGGCCCTGCATGTAGCACATCGTTCAGACTTTTACCATTCGATGACGGGTGGGAGGCGTTAAATACTACGCGGAGCTTGGTCGTGGTGCTGTCAGGCTTGTGAACAGCATGGTGTGGTAGATAAAAGTTATCTGAACCATTGCTTGGAGGGACTTGTCGCATGTGACCTAAGTCCAGATATTCCTGGATCACCGCATCGTACTGCTCCTTAAGGGGGGCATTTTTTGCCAGACGATTCTCATTTCGTAGAAATTGAGCTAGTGCGATGGACCTTGAATGGCCTAACTGGATGTGATCGGAATTCTTGAATGGCAGTGTGACCAAGTATCTGCCGTTTTTATCCCTTTTAGTGGTTTTTTGAAAATTGCGCTCACAAAAAAGGTCGGATTCCTTTTCCAGCTTAACTGGAATATCCTCCACCTCCCAAAATTTTGTGAGCAAGTTTATCCAAGCTCGCATTTGGATTCAGCGAGACTTGAGTCGAAAAGGATGCGACAAATTTGGCACTGGTCTTAGAAACGGGGCCTGTAAGGATCCAGCCGAAAATCGTTTCTTGACCAAGGAGAGTGCCACATATGTTGGGATAGGAGCCACCTAACAATATGGATGGGAGGATATCGGCGCCGAGAAGCACGTCTATCTGTGAGCTCCTATAGAAAGAGGGATCGGCCAAGTGTAATTTTGGAAGTTCTTCCAAAGCAGTTTGGGGGATGGTGTAGGAGGGCAAATTGCCTGCCAGCTTTGGAAGAACATAAGCCGAGGTTTCAATATGAACCCTGGGCTTTATAGGAGAGCCAATATTAAAATGGCAAAGTTTTGAGGTTGAGCCGAAATGGCTTGATTCAAACCGGAGACCTGTGCGTCGACGGGTTGATAAGGAAGTTTAACCCTTTTGAACAATCGCTCTGAAATAAAGGTCGCTTCAGACCCAGAGTCGATTAATGCCCGGGCTGTATACTTTGTGCCCAAATGACACACTTGGATGACAGCCGTGCCGAGGAGAACACCATGTGAGTTTGCGGAAAAATAGTTTTGAACGGTAGCTTGGGTTGAAGTAGAAGTGGACTGTATTGGTGAAGGAGGGTTCAAAACTATTGGTGTTGTGGAAGCTGAGGGCACCTGGGGTCTGTCACGGTGGAGTAGCGTGTTGTGACGTCCCTTGCACGTGAAACAACTATGTGCGCTGGTGCAGTCTTTCAACTGGTGCTGTCTGGCGAAGCAGTTTAAGCACAGCTTTTGTTGCTTAATGACGGAAACTCTCTCGGGTACGGACATTTGTAGAAAACGCGGGCATAGACGCACGGGATGGTTTTCCTTCTGACACAATTTGCAGTGCTGTGGCTTTGCAGTCACTGTTGCTTCGAAGGTTCTCAGGTGGTTGGACTCTTTTCTTGTGGGTTTGGACTGGAGTGGCGTATGTGCGGTAGGTCGTACATCCTCTATCGCCTCCAAGGTGCGATATCGGTCGATCAGAAATAAATTCATCTCGGACCATTGAGGGATCTCTGCCTTATCGTGGAGCGATTGTTCCCATAACGACAGCGTGAGCTTAGGCAATTTAGAGGAGCACAAGAAATTAGCAGACAATCCCAATTTTCGGTGCTCACCCTGGACAAGTCGAGAGCCGTTAAACATCCCTGGATTGTGCCCTGAAGCTCTTTAAGGGCGGCTCCAGACTCTTGTGTTGCTGAGGGGAGATTGAAAAGAATTTTCAATTGACTATTGACTAATAGTCGCTTATTCTCAAATCTCTCCGTCAGGCTCGCCCACGCTGACTGAAAGCCGTCATTCGTGAGCGGGGACTTGGAGACAATTGCTCTAGCTTCGCCGCTGGTTTTGGAATTAAGATGGAACAATTTTTCCACCGGCGTCAATCTTGGATTGTTAATATAAACAGCTGTAAACAAGTCTCGGAAAGTAGGCCAGCGTAGGTAATCCCCACTGAAAACTTCAGTGTCGCATGGCGGGAGACTGCAACCCTGGACATGGAGAAGTTGGAGGGGGGTTGCTCAGCTTGTCTATTTAACGCCGTGGATCTTTCTATTTTTTCGCTTAGTTGAGCCGCACATCGCTCGTAAACGGAGTACGAGTAATCATATTTAGCTTGCATAGCCACCAGGTCACTGCTGCTGCAAGCGCTTGGTTGAGAGCTTTGGAACATAACTCGTACTCGCGTTCTACCTTTTCCCATAAAGTTTTATCTGATCTCGTCGGACTTGGAGAGTGAACAGTGACACGTCACTGTCCGCTGCGTCATTGATCTTCACTTCAAACTGGCCTAGTCGGTCAGTTATAGAAACGAAGTCGTTCAGTGCCATTTCGCTTGACTTCTGCATTTTTTGCGTAGTCGAACGGGTAATTTTTGGGGTAATATCTCTTGTTGGAATCGGACTCACAGTCTTGCGGACGGTTGTGCTGGTACTCTCGACCTTGAGTTTCCCGAAAACTGCTCTAGGTGAGGTTAAAGGTCGCTTTGACTCCTTGACGGACGGTGCTGTGAGTCGTTTTTGGCTGTTTTGATCACCACCGATTGGCATACTAGGCTCTTCACAGAGCCAAAAATTGTACTAACCAGGTGAAATGTGATCAAATACAAATAATTTGAATCAGCAGAGATAAAACGGAATAAGAAATGGCACAGGAACGATGGAATCGAGATATCAGAATAAAATGGAATGACTGAAATGGTGTGCACTATTGAGTCCAACGAAATCGGAAAATTTTGTTAAATTAATTATTTTACTAATAATTTACCAAATTGATTCTTATTTAGTTTCCTTTAATTGAGAAAAAAATCTAATTATTTCTTTATTGAAACACCAGAGAAAAGGATTTATTCTCTTTTGACAAAGCGGCCGTGTGGTGGAAACGGATCGCGCAAAAAAATGATGCTTATCGCTTATTGATGGTTGAGCTCAAGAAGAAGCACGTTTATTCTAAACGCAGCTCAACGAAAAGTTTTTTTTCATAGAATTACTTGTGATAAATTGTTATTTTAATAAAAAATCGCACGGATATTCGATTTAATACGCAACTTGGAAACGTCTTAACTTAATTATGTTTTATAAATTTTTTATAAGAATAAGAAAAGGTAATATATATGTTTGTATTTTATTAAGTAAACGCAGCTCAATGGCAAGGTGGAAACATACAAAATATAAAAGTTTCACAGAATCAGTTTATCGAAAACCGATCTTGACACTTTACAACCTGTTGTTTGTTTACGTTTCACACTTGCCAATTAATTGGTAAAAATAAATATATAAATTAATATTGAAGCTGCTGTGGAGGAAAAAATAACAAACGATACACATATAATAGGATGTGTGTGTGTATACATGCAGGTGAATTTGCACAGTGTGGTTTTATTTAATTAAATACGAATTAGAATTGTGTGTTTTATATATGTATTTAGTGTGTGATTCTTTGGTGAAGGTTGGAATGGAGAAGCGCATACACTTGTTGTTCAACGGAGCGAAAGCCTATGTGTGCAGATATGTCTGGATGTACTTGCGTACATCAATATGGCGATCGGTTAAATTTTTGGGTATGCACTTGTACATATATGTATATATATGTACAGACACCAATATGGCGACCTTATCGGAGTCACTTTCTGTTTATTCTTTTAATATTTATCACTTTTTAGACGCCTTAATGGCCACGAACAATATTTTATCTGCGGGTTTTTTTTTGTTGAATTTTTTTTTTTTAAATACAATTGCCCCTCGCTTTAACCACGGACAATGTGAAGCGAAAAAATATGTTCAGACACACAAAAGAATTAATTAACTGGAGTTGCCGGAAATTTGGCAATGAACAAGTTGAGGTAGGTGCACTGCTACTTATCTTGTTCGAATTTATGGCTGTTCCTGGAACCTTTTATTGCAGATCCACCAATGCTTGCTGGGGCGAACTGGATATACCAAACGTTGTAGAAGTATCCGGCTCGAAGGACCAAATGTTGTAGTAGGGCGTCCGCAGGGCTTCCAGGTGAAGTTCTATAGAATGAATCGTCGTGGGGGAGCGTTTCTGCTCTGCACAAATTTATTTTAGGTTTGAAGAAAAACAAAACGTGTTAGCTTGAAGGTTAATTTTCATCTATTTCATTTTCTCAGAGTACATTACAAGAGTACCAGTGTATTAGTGTACGTGTGGTGAAATTTCAGTACATGTTCCGTGTACTGGTTCCGGAGTTACATGGCGGTTGGATGGCGACTGTCGGATACACTTCTTGTGTGAACACTATTTATTGTATTTTCTTATTAATATAGCAAATTAAGATTATTTTAATGTTACTTGAAAACACTTTTTTCCTACTTACAACCTTCTGCTTAGATGTAGGCTCTAATAGCGTCACTGACAAAATTAGCTGTGAAAAGGGGCACAGCTGGCCGGACTGGCAAATAAAACACCTCCATCGGTCGGTGATGCTATTTAGAAAATTGTATCCTTAACTAGGCTTTAGCATAAATTCTATTGTATATTATATTGAATAATAAGGAAGACACTCGTTTTGTCGACCTTTTAAATAAATAAATAAAAAAAAAAAAAAAAAAAAAAAAAAAAAACATTTTGTTTATCAGGATATCTTAACCAAACTCGGCATTTATTAGTTTTACTTACTCCCATAGGCATTCAAAATCCTATTATGCTATCCTATCGGACCACTACATCTTATGGTTGCCATAGGAACGATCGGTCGAATATTAACTTTTTGCATGAAAAAACATTTTGCTTTTCAAGATATCTTGACAAAACTTGGTATTTATTAGTTTTACTATATTCCTCATATATGTGCAAAACCCTATTAAGATCAGACCACGATATCATATAGCTGCCATAGGAACGATCGGTCGAAAATTAAGTTCTTGTATGAAAAAACATTGTGTTTTTCAAGATATCTTGACCAAACTCGGCATTTCTTAGTTTTACTATATTCCTCATATATGTGCAAAACCCTATTAAGATCAGACCACGATATCATATTGCTGCTATAGGAATGATCGGTCGAAAATTAAGTTCTTGTATGAAAAACATTTTGTTTTCAAGATATCTTGACAAAACTCGGTATTTATTAGTTTTACTAGACTCCTCTTATCTTTGCAAAATCCTATCATAATCGGACCACTATATCATATAGCTGCCATAGGAACGATCGGTCGAAAATTAAGTTCTGTATGAAAAAACATTTTGTTTTTCAAGATATCTTGACCAAACTCGGCATTTCTTAGTTTACTATACTCTCAATATATGCAAAACCTATTAAGATCAGACCACGATGTCATGTAGCTGCTATAGGAAATGATCGGTCGAAAATTAAGTTCTTGTATGAAAAACATTTGTTTTCAAGATTTCTTGACAAAACTCGGCGTTTATTAGTTTACTATACTCCTCATACATATGCAAAACCCTATTAAGATCAGACCACGATATCATATAGCTGCTATAGGAACAATCGGTCGAATATTAAGTTGTTGTATGAAAAAACATTTTGCTTTTCAAGATATCTTGACAAAACTCGGCGTTTATTAGTTTTACTATAATCCTCATATATATGCAAAATCCTATTAAGGTCGGACCACTATATCATATAGCTGCCATAGGAACGATCGGTCAAAAAGTAGATTCTCATATGCATGCAAAAACCTATTCAGATCAGACCACGATATCATATAGCTGCTATAGGAATGATCGGTCGAAAATAATTTCTTGTATGAAAAACATTTGTTTTTTAAGATATCTTGATAAAGCTCGGTATTTATTAGTTTTACTATACTCCTCATATATTTGTAAAATCATATCATAATAGGACCACTATATCATATAGCTGCCATAGGAACGATCGGTCGAAAATTAAGTTCTTGTATAAAAAAACATGCTTATCAAGATATCTTGACCAATCTCGGCATTTATTAGTTTCACAATACTCCTCATATATATGCAAAATCCTATTAAGATCGGACCCCTATATCATATAGCTGCCATAGGAACGATCGGTCGAAAATTAAGTTCTTGTATAAAAAACATTTTGTTTGTCAAGATATCTTGACCAAACTCGGCATTATTAGTTTTACTATACTCCTCATACATATCCAAAATCCTATTAAGATCGGACCACTATATCAAACTCGTCATTTATTAGTTTACTATACTCCTCATATATATGCAAAATCCTATTAAGATCGAAAGACTATACCATATAACTGCAATAGGAACGATAGGTCGAAAATGAACTTTTGTATGAAAAAACATTTGTTTATCAAGATATCTTGACCAAAATCGGCATTTTTAAGTGTATTATGCTCCTCATTTATATGAAAAATCCTATTCAGATCGGACCACTATACCATATAGCTGCCATAGGATCAATCTGTCGAAAATTAAGTTGTTGTATGAAATAACATTTGATTTTTCATGATATCTTGACAAAACTCGGAATTTATTAGTTTTAGTATACTCCCATATGCATGCAAAATCTATTAAGATCGGACCACTACATCTAATAGCTGCCATAGGACCGATCGGTCGAAAATTAAGTTCTTGTATGAAAAAACATTATGTTTTCAAGATATCTTGACAAAACTCGGTATTATTAGTTTTACTATACTCCCCTTATATTTGCAAAAACCTATCATAATCGGACCCTATATCATATAGCTGCCAAAGGAACGATCGGTCGAAAATTAAGTTTGTATGAAAAAACATTTATATTTTAAGATATCTTGACCAAGCTCGGCATTTATTGTTTTCCTATCATAAATATTTTACCTCATATATATGCAAACCCTATTAAGATTTGAAGACTATATCATATAGCTGACATAGGAATGATCGGTCGAGAATTAAGTTTTTGTATGAAAAAAAGAGTGAGTTCTCAGTTGAGAGTGATTGACGTGTATTACTTGTGCTCCAAGATTTTTATATATTTTTGCGCTTTTATCCTGCTTTTTATTTCAAAATTTTGCATTTTTCGGTGCTTTATTTAAGAAGCTTTAATAAACTGTGCAAAGTGTTATCTGTTGTGCAGCGTAAGTCTGTTAATATTACATTTTATAAAACGCGGCATCAGTTCCGTGTTGTTGTTATTGCCTGTTTTGATTCTTTTGCTTTGGTGCTCCCCTGTGCATACACTTGTATGTGCGTGTGTTCGCTGCATACTTTCTGCTTGTGCATCGCGCTCTCGCAAACTTTTTCTATTGCTTATTGCTCCAAACAATTTGTTTGTGTATTTACTTGCTCTATCTTGTGCACCGTTTTCGTTTTGCTCTGTGCTCTCGCAATTTGCATACGCATTAAATAATTATGTTGTGCTGTAAGAAACCGTGCACGTTCAAGCAGGCTGATGATTCTGCACTGCCGCAATTTGTTAATTGCTGGCTGTGTGAGAATATGATGCATGCTAAATGTGCAGGTCTCACTGGGCGTGATTGCGACAAGATCGCTGCTATTGCCAAGAAGGGCTGTGGTGGCTTGCGTTGGTCGTGCCCAGAATGCATCGACAAGCAAATTGATTTCTCTAGAATGTATAATTCTGTGAGAAGTCAATTCTTAAAATTAAATAATGTGGCTAAGCAGCTCTCGAGTAATTTTGACTCGAGTTTCGAGCTGCTTGGCAAATATAAATTTGAGTCCCCAACCAACCGCCGGTTGGAGCCTCAACTTTTGCAATTGCCCTCTACGTCTGTTCAGACACCTACTACTTTCTTGTCCCTTCCTAGCAACTTGGAGGTATCTCCAATGTTGTCTTTATCGCCTTCTCCAAGCGACTGTCCAATTACCCCTGTTTCAACCCTGTACTAGTCCCAGTAGAGCCCGTACCTGATCCCGTCCCAATTAATCAAACTGCCTCAGCCCCATCAGCTCCTGGCCGCAAAGGTAGACCTGCGCGCAATCTTGCCCAGATTGTTAAAAACAATCATTGTGCCTTGGTAGCTCCCCCAACTCCTGTATTACCTACAGCCCCATCAGCGCCTACTTTAACGGTAGTTGCCCCTCGTAGGCAAGTCTTTGTGTCTCGACTTTCGTCGGACACCACTTCTGAGTCATTGGCAGCCTATATTGCTAGCAAATCTTCTGCTAGCGTGTCAATAACTAAATTTAATTTCTCCACCCTCGTGAAATATCATCATTCAAATAAATGTTTCACATGATATGTTCCCAATCATTTGTGATCCCAAATTTTGGCCTCCACACATGATTGTTCACGAGTTCAAGCCTAAAAAGCGTAACCATCCTGTCACCCTTCCAGTCCCTTCAATACAGGGTACCATTTCTGCCCCAAAAAACTAGCTTCATCTTCTGACCAAATCTTTATTCATTATCAGAATGTTAGAGGTCTTATTTCAAAACTTAAAAATCTTTTCATGGCCAGCACTTCCTTCAATTCGGATATAATAGCATTTTCAGAAACATGGTTGAACTCAACCATATCTGATTTTGAGATTTTATCAAATAACTTTAGTTTGTATCGAAATGATCGGCCGACTCGAGGTGGTGGGGTGTTAATTGCCGTTAAAGCCACTCTCCAGTCTGAACTTTTCTGTTTTAGTACGCCTACTGACGCTGAGATTGTCTCAGTTAAGGTGTCCTTTCCTACACGGAATGTCTATGTAACATGCTCTTATGTCCCTCCTTCTTCTGATATTCAAGTTTATATGAAACATATTACTTGTATTAAAGAAGTTTCTTCACACGTGCGTGATAGTGACCTATTTATGGTGTTGGGTGATTTTAATTTGCCCAACATCTCTTGGTCATTTATTACTGCCAAAAATTATCTAGTGCCCTCAGCACAGCACGATTTTATAGACTGCATGCTTGATCTTTCGTTGTTTCAAATCAATTCAATTTCTAATCATTTGACTAGAACACTTGACCTTGTATTTGTTAACGACTACCTTATTTCTAATGTGTCTAGGTCCCCTCCTTTATCTCTTCCTGAGGATGTCTATCATCCAACTTTAGAGATTGCAATGCTAAATTGTAATCCTTTCATTTCGTGCTCATCAGCCAATAAGCCCCGCTATTGCTTTCGCAAAGGAAATTATTCTTTGCTGAATCAGCTTATTTATTCAACCGATTGGTCTTTCTTATATGACTCAGTTGATATGAATACAGCTATTAATTTTTTTTACATCACCCTAATCTCCCTCTTAGATGTGTGTATTCCTAAGTCAATTCCTTCGACTACTTTTTCAAAACCACCCTGGTTTACTACCAGATTATCACATCTAAAAAATGTAAAATCCAAATATTTTAAAAAGTTTAAAAAGTCTGGTTCGTGTACAGACTTGGCTAAATATTCCATAGCCAAGTCGAACTTCTTTCTTCTTAATTCTCAATGCTATGAGAATTATCTAACACGTTGTAAAAGACAATTTGCCCGAAATCCGAGACAGTTTTATAATTTTGTAAACTTGAAGCGTAAATCTTCAAGTTTGCCATCTTCTTTTTTTCTTGGCTTGGATAAAGCTAGCAATGACACTGATTCTGCTAACCTCTTTGCTAATTTTTTCCAATCAACTTACTCTTCAGTCTGTCCTAATACTAATGCTTACCCTTATACTATTTCTTCCGCAAGTTATATACCTCCTCTAATTATTTCACACTCCTCTCTCCTATTAGCTATAAACTCTTTAAAGTCTTCTTACTCTCCTGGGCCGGACAATATTCCTAGTTGTCTTCTCAAGGAGTGTAGTTCTTCCCTTCTTTATCCATTGCTAAAGCTTTTTAATCTATCCCTTGAAACTTCTGTCTTTCCATCTCTTTGGAAAGAATCTTATATCATTCCTCTTCACAAGAAAGGTGGGAAGTCTGATATACGTAATTACAGGGGCATTGCAAAACTGTCCGCTATTCCTAAATTATTTGAAAAAATAATCACTTCGAATTTGCAGCATTTCTGCAAATCAGTTGTTTCCCCTGTTCAACATGGTTTCGTAAAGAATCGGTCAACTACGACCAATCTGCTTGAGTTTACTTCCTTGGTAAACGATGCTTTCCTTTCGAAAATGCAAACTGATGTCATTTACACTGACTTCAGTAAGGCGTTGACTCTGTGCACCATGACATTTTACTTTTTAAACTTGACCGAATAGGTTTCCCCCTGTCTTCTGCTTTGGATTAATTCTTATTTAAAAGGTAGGACCCAAAGAGTAATGCTGAGGCTGACTACCTCTAAACGGGTTCACGTTACTTCTGGTGTTCCTCAAGGTAGTCATCTTGGACCTTTACTGTTTACCCTTTTTATAAATGATCTCCCCTCTGTCATATCGCACGCCCGTGTACTCATGTATGCGGACGATGTCAAACTTTTTCTATCATACACTAATCCCCTACATCATTCTCGTCTACAAGACGATTTGAACGCTATGCAACTATGGTGTTCGGCCAATCAATTGCATCTAAACTGTTCAAAGTGTATGTTATGACCTTTAATCGTACTACACCTTATCTTGTCAGTTATACAATCGACAATATCCCTTTGCAACGTATACTAACAGTTAAGGATCTAGGCGTAATTTTTGATTCTAAACTCTGTTTCAATCTTCACATAGATACCATCGTTAATGAGGCAAAAGGTGTACTTGGATTCATTAAACGATGGTCTAAAGAGTTTAACGATCCTTTTATAACAAAACTTCTGTACATCTCTCTTGTTCGCCCTATCCTTGAATACTGCTCTTGCATTTGGTCTCCACAGTATAACAACAGCCAGGATCGTATTGAATCTGTTCAGAAGCAATTTCTGCTTTTTGCCTTACGAGGTTTAAATTGGGACCCTAATCTTCGGTTGCCGTCCTACTCCAGCAGACTGCTTCTTCTCAACCTTCCGTCGTTAACCAACCGTAGGACAATTCTCGGTGTTGTCCTTCTACATAAGTTGATTATTGGCGACATAGATTCTCCTTTTCTGCTAGGGCGTCTTCAATTCTCTGTTCCGGCTAGACCAACCAGAAATTATCGCCCCTTTTTACTATCTACGTGCACAACAGAGTACGCTATGCACAATCCTTTTCGCGTGCTATGTAAAAATTATAATAGTTTGTATCACGTTTTCTCCACCGAACTGTCTCTACCCCTAATAAAATCGTTGCTTTCAGGATACCTTCGGGAAGTCGCTGACCATTCCCAGCTATGAGCAGGGGCATAGCTTGCCGGACAGGCAGAAAAATTTTCCCCCACCGGGTCGGTGATTTCCCATTACTTTTCTCTCTGTCCTATCTACTTAACACTCTTTATCTAACTTACATTGCTTAACTTTATTAACAATCTTCTTACTTTCATTTTTCCTATTTATTGTTTTCTTTATTAATATAGCAAATTAAGATTATTTTAATGTTACTTGAAAACACTTTTTCCTACTTACAACCTTCTGCTTAGATGTAGGCTCTAATAGCGTCACTGACAAAATTAGCTGTGAAAAGGGGCACAGCTGGCCGGACTGGCAAATAAAACACCTCCATCGGTCGGTGATGCTATTTAGAAAATTGTATCCTTTAACTAGGCTTTTAGCATAAAATTCTATTGTATATTATATGAATAATGAGGAAGACACTCGTTTTGTCGACCTTTAATAAAAAATAAATAAAAAAAAAAAAAAAAAAAAAAAAAAAAAACATTTGTTTATCAGGATATCTTAACCAAACTCGGCATTTATTAGTTTACTATACTCCCCATAGGCATTCAAAATCCTATTATGCTATCCTATCGGACCACTACATCTTATGGTTGCCATAGGAACGATCGGTCGAATATTAACTTTTTGCATGAAAAAACATTTGCTTTTCAAGATATCTTGACAAAACTTGGTATTTATTAGTTTTACTATATTCCTATATATGTGCAAAACCCTATTAAGATCAGACCACGATATCATATAGCTGCATAGGAACGATCGGTCGAAAATTAAGTTCTTGTATGAAAAAAACATTGTGTTTTTCAAGATATCTTGACCAACTCGGCATTTCTTAGTTTTACTATATTCCTCATATATGTGCAAAACCCTATTAAGATCAGACCACGATATCATATAGCTGCTATAGGAATGATCGGTCGAAAATTAAGTTCTTGTATGAAAAACATTTTGTTTTCAAGATATCTTGACAAAACTCGGTATTTATTAGTTTACAAGACTCCTCTTATCTTTGCAAAATCCTATCATAATCGGACCACTATATCATATAGCTGCCATAGGAACGATCGGTCGAAAATTAAGTTCTGTATGAAAAAAACATTTTGTTTTTCAAGATATCTTGACCAAACTCGGCATTTCTTAGTTTTACTATACTCCTCATATATATGCAAAACCCTATTAAGATCAGACCACGATGTCATGTAGCTGCTATAGGAATGATCGGTCGAAAATTAAGTTCTTGTATGAAAAACATTTTGTTTTCAAGATTTCTTGACAAAACTCGGCGTTTATTAGTTTTACTATACTCCTCATACATATGCAAAACCCTATTAAGATCAGACCACGATATCATATAGCTGCTATAGGAACAATCGGTCGAATATTAAGTTGTTGTATGACAAAACATTTTGCTTTTCAAGATATCTTGACAAAAATCGGCGTTTATTAGTTTTACTATAATCCTCATATATATGCAAAATCCTATTAAGGTCGGACCACTATATCATATAGCTGCCATAGGAACGATCGGTCAAAAAGTAGATCTCAATGCATGCAAAAACCTATTCAGATCAGACCACGATATCATATAGCTGCTATAGGAATGATCGGTCGAAAATTAATTTCTTGTATGAAAAACATTTTGTTTTTAAGATATCTTGATAAAGCTCGGTATTTATTAGTTTTACTATACTCCTCATATATTTGTAAAATCATATCATAATAGGACCACTATATCATATAGCTGCCATAGGAACGATCGGTCGAAAATTAAGTTCTTGTATAAAAAAACATGCTTATCAAGATATCTTGACCAATCTCGGCATTTATTAGTTTCACATACTCCTCATATATATGCAAATCCTATTAAGATCGGACCCCTATATCATATAGCTGCCATAGGAACGATCGGTCGAAAATTAAGTTCTTGTATAAAAAAACATTTTGTTTGTCAAGATATCTTGACCAAACTCGGCATTTATTAGTTTACTATACTCCATACATATCCAAAATCCTATTAAGATCGGACCACTATATCAAACTCGTCATTTATAGTTTACTATACTCCTCATATATATGCAAAATCCTATTAAGATCGAAAGACTATACCATATAACTGCAATAGGAACGATAGGTCGAAAATTAACTTTTTGTATGAAAAAACATTTTTTATCAAGATATCTTGACCAAAATCGGCATTTTTAAGTGTATTATGCTCCTCATTTATATGAAAAATCCTATTCAGATCGGACCACTATACCATATAGCTGCCATAGGATCAATCTGTCGAAAATTAAGTTGTTGTATGAAATAACATTTGATTTTTCATGATATCTTGACAAAACTCGGAATTTATTAGTTTTACTATACTCCCCATATGCATGCAAAATCCTATTAAGATCGGACCACTACATCTAATAGCTGCCATAGGAACGATCATTCGAAAATTAACTTTATGTATGAAAAAACATTTTGCTTTCAAGATATCTTGACAAAACTCGGCTCTTATTAGATTTACTATACTCCTCATATATATGCAAAACCGTATTAAGATCGGACCACGATATCATATAGCTGCCATAGGACCGATCGGTCGAAAATTAAGTTCTTGTATGAAAAAACATTATGTTTTTCAAGATATCTTGCAAAACTCGGCGTTTATTAGTTTTACTATACTCCTCATACATATGCAAAACCCTATTAAGATCAGACCACGATATCATATAGCTGCTCTAGGAACAATCGGTCGAAAATTAAGTTGTTGTATAAAAAAACATTTTGCTTTTCAAGATATCTTGACCAAACTCGACATTTTTTAGTTTTACTATACTCCTCATATATATGCAAAATCCTATTAAGATCGGACCACGATATCATATAGCTGCCATAGGAACGATCGGTCGAAAATTAAGTTCTTGTATGAAAAAACATTTTATATTTCAAGATATCTTGACCAAGCTCGGCATTAATTGGTTTCCTATCATAAATATTTTACCTCATATATATGCAAAACCCTATTAAGATTTGAAGACTATATCATATAGCTGACATAGGAAAGATCGGTCGAGAATTAAGTTTTTGTATGAAAAAACATTTTGTTTATCAGGATATCTTAACCAAACTCGGCATTTATTAGTTTTACTATACTCCCATAGGCATTCAAAATCCTATTATCCTATCCTATCGGACCACTACATTTTATGGCTGCCATAGGAACGATCGGTCGAATATTAACTTTTTGTATGAAAAAACATTTTGCTTTTCGGCGTTTATTAGTTTTACTATACTCCTCATACATATGCAAAACCCTATTAAGATCGGACCCCTATATCATATAGCTGCCATAGGAACGATCGGTCGAAAATTAAGGTCTTGTATGAAAAAACATTGTGTTTTTCAAGATATCTTGACCAAACTCGGCATTTTTAAGTTTTACTATATTCCTCATATATGTGCAAAACCCTATTAAGATCAGACCACTATATCATATAGCTGCTATAGGAATGATCGGTCGAAAATTAAGTTCTTGTTTGAAAAACATTTTGTTTTCAAGATATCTTGACAAAACTCGGTATTTATTAGTTTTACTATACTCCTCTTATATTTTTCAAATCCTATCATAATCGGACCACTATATCATATAGCTGCCATAGGAACGATAGGTCGAAAATTAAGTTCTTGTATGAAAAAACATTTTGTTTTTCAAGATATCTTGACCAACTCGGCATTTCTTAGTTTTACATAACTACTCATATATATGCATAACCCTATTAAGATCAGACCACGACGTCATATAGTGCTATAGGAATGATCGGTCGAAAATTAAGTTCTTGTATGAAAAACATTTGTTTTCAAGATTTCTTGACAAAACTCGGCGTTTATTAGTTTACTATACTCCTCATACATATGCAAACCCTATTAAGATCAGACCACGATATCATATAGCTGCTATAGGAACAATCGGTCGAATATTAAGTTGTTGTATGAAAAAACATTTTGCTTTTCAAGATATCTTGAAAAAACTCGGCGTTTATTAGTTTTACTATAATCCTCATATATATGCAAAATCCTATTAAGGTCGGACCACTATATCATATAGCTGCCATAGGAACGATCGGTCAAAAAGTAGATTCTCTTATGCATGCAAGAACCTATTCAGATCAGACCACGATATCATATAGCTGCTATAGGAATGATCGGTCGAAAATTAAGTTCTTGTATGAAAAACATTTGTTTCAAGATATCTTGACAAAACTCGGTATTGATTGTTTTACTATACTCCTCATATATTTGTAAAATCCTATCTAAATAGGACCACTATATCATATAGATGCCATAGGAACGATCGGTCGAAAATTAAGTTCTTGTATAAAAAACATTTTGTTTGTCAAGATATCTTGACCAAACTCGGCATTTATTAGTTTTACTATACTCTCATATTAATCAAAATCCTATTAAGATCGGACCACTATATAAAACTCGGCATTTATTAGTTTACTATACTCCTCATATAATCCAAAATCCTATTAAGATCGAAAGACTATACCATCTAACTGCAATAGGAACGATAGGTCGAAAATTAACTTTTTGTATGAAAAAAAACATTTGTTTATCAAGATATCTTGACCAAAATCGGATTTATTAAGTGTATTATGCTCCTCATATATATGAAAAATCTATTCAGATCGGAGACCACTATATCATATAGCTGCCATAGGAACAATCGGTCGAAAATTAAGTTCTTGTATGAAAAAACATTTTATTTTCAAGATATCTTGACCAAGCTCGGCATTTATTGGTTTTCCTATCATAAATATTTTACCTCATATATATGCAAAACCCTATTAAGATTTGAAGACTATATCATATAGCTGACATAGGAATGATCGGTCGAGAATTAAGTTTTTGTATAGAAAAAACATTGTTTATCAGGATATCTTAACCAAACTCGGGCATTTATTAGTTTTACTATACTCCCATAGGCATTCAAAATCCTATTATCCTATCCCATCGGACCATACATCTTATGGCTGCCATAGGAACGATCGGTCGAATATTAAATTTTTGTATAAAAAAAACATTTTGCTTTCAAGATATCTTGATAAAACTCGGCGTTATTAGTTTTACTAAAACTCCTCATACATATGCAAAACCCTATTAAGGACGGACCACTATATCATATAGCTGCCATAGGAACGATCGGACAAAAAAGTAGATTCTCATATGCATGCAAAAACCCTATTCAGATCAGACCACATATCATATAGCTGCTACAAGAACGATCGGTCGAAATTAAGTTCTTGTATGAAAAACATTTTGTTTTCAAGATATCTTGACAAAAACTCGTTATTTATTAGTTTGACTATACTCCTCATATATTGGTAAATCCTTTTGTAATAGGACCACTATATCATATAGCTGCCATAGGAACGATCGGTCGAAAAATTAAATTCTTATATGAAAAAAACATTTTGCTTATCTAGATATCATGACCAATCTAGGCATTTATTAGTTTTACTATACGCTTCATATATATGCAAAATCCTATTGAGAATCGGAACCCTATCATATAGCTGCCATCGTAAAGAAAATTAAGTTCTTGTATGAAAAAACATTGTGTTTTTCAAGATATCTTGACCAAACTCGGCATTTCTTAGTTTATTTATTCCTAATATTAGTGCAAAGCCCTATTAAGATCAGACCACGATATCATATAGCTGCTATAGGAGGATGATCGGTCGAAAATTAAGTTCTTGTATGAAAAACATTTTGTTATCAAGATATCTGACAAAACTCGGTATTTATTAGTTTTACTATACTCCTCTATCTTTGCAAAATCCTATCAAATCGGACCATATATTCATATAGCTGCCATAGGAACGATCGGTCGAAAATTAAGTTCTTGTAAGAAAAAACATTTTGTTTTTCAAGATATCTTGACCAAACTCGGTATTATTAGTTTTACTATACTCCTCATATATTTACAAAATCCTATCATAACAGGACCACTATATCATATAGCTGCCATAGGAACGATCGGTCGAAAATAAGTTCTTGTATGAAAAACATTTTGTTTCCAAGATTTCTTGACAAAACTCGGTATTTATTAGTTCACTATAATCCTCTTATATTTTCAAAATCCTATTATAATCGGACCACTATATCATATAGTTGCCATAGGAACGATCGGTCGAAAATTAAGTTCTTGTATAAAAAAACATTTGCTTGTCAAGATATCTTAACCAAAGTCGGCATTTATAGTTTACTATACTCCTCATAATATGCAAAATCCTATTAAGATCGGACCACGATATCATATAGCTGCCATAGGAACAATCGTCGAAATTAAGTTCTTGATGAAAAAAAATTTTGTTTAAGGATATCTTGACCAAACTCGGCATTTATTGGATTTCCTATCATAATATTTTACCCCATATATATGCAAAACCCTATTAAGATGGGAAAACTATATAATATAGCTGCCATAGGAACGATCGGTCGAGGAATTAAGTTTTTGTAAGAAAAAAACAATTTGTTTTTCAAGATATCTTGACCAAACTCGGCATTTATTAGTTTACTATACTCCTATATATGCTAAACCCTATTAAGATCGGACCACGATATCATATAGCTGCTATAGAAAGATCGGTCGAAAATAAGGTTCTTGTTATGAACAAACATTTGTTTTCAAAATTTCTTGACAAAACTCGGTATTATTAGTTTTACTATACTCCTTTTATATTTTCAAAATCCTACATAATCGGACCACTATATATAGCTGCCATAGAACGATCGGTCGAAAATTAAGTTCTGTATAAAAAAACATTTTGCTTGTCAAGATATCTTGACCAAAGTCGGCATTTATTAGTTTTACTATACTCGTTATATATGCAAAAACCTATTAAGATCGGACCACAATATCATATAGCTGCCATAGGAACAATCGGTCGAAAATTAAGTTCTTTTGTATGAAAAAACATTTTGTTTTTAAGGATATCTTTACAAAACTCGGCATTTATTAGTTTTACTATACTCCTCTTTATTTTCAAAATCCTATCATAATCGGACCACTATATCATATAGCTGCCATAGGAACGACCGGTCGAAAATTAAGTTCTTGTATGAAAAAACATTTGATTTTCAAGATATCTTGACCAATGTCGGCATTTCTTAGTTTTACTATACTCCTCATATATATGCAAAACCCTATTAAGATCAGACCACGATATCATATAGCTGCTATAGGAATGATCGGTCGAAAATTAAGTCTTGTATGAAAAACATTTTGTTTCAAGATTTCTGACAAAATCGGTATTATTAGTTTACTATACTCATCTTATATTTTTCAAATTATATCATAATCGGACCACTATATCATATAGCTGCAATGCCATAGGACGATCGGTCGAAAATTAAGTTCTTGTATATAAAAACATTTGCTTGTCAAGATATCTTGACCAAAGTCGGCATTTATTAGTTTTACTATACTCCTCATATTTAATCAACATCCTATAAGATCGGAACCACATATCATATAGCTGCCATAGGAACGATCGGTCGAAAATTAAGGTCTTGTATGAAAAAAACATTTTGGTTTAAGGATATCTTGACCAAATCGGCATTATTGGTTTTCCTATCATAAATATTTACCCCATATATATGCAAAACCCTATTAAGATTGGAAAAACTATATAATATAGCTGCCATAGGAACGATCGGTCGAGAATTAAGTTTGTTTTGTAAGAGAAAACAATTGTTTTTCAAGATATCTTGACAAACTTTTCATTTTTTTTTCTTGTATGAAAAATATTGTTTTTCAAGATATCTTGACCAAACTCGGTATTAGTTTTACTATAATCTCATATATTTGCAAAATTCTATCATAATCGGACCCCTATATCATATAGCGCCATAGGAACCATCGGTCAAAAAGTAGATTTCATATGCAAGCAAAACCTATTAAGATCAGACCACGATATCATATAGCTGCTATAGGAACGATCGGTCCAAAATAAGTTCTTGTATAAAAAAACATTTTGCTTGTCAAGATATCTTAACCAAAGTCGACATTTATTAGTTTACTATACTCCTCATATATATGCAAAACCCTATTAAGATCGGACCACGATATCATATAGCTGCCATAGGAACAATCGGTCGAAAATTAAGGTTTGTATGAAAAAACATTTTGGTTTTAAGGATATCTTGACCAAACTCGGCATTATTGGTTTTCTATCATAAATATTTTACCCCATATATATGCAAAACCCTATTAAGATTGGAAAACTATATAATAGCTGCCATAGGAACGATCGGTCGAGAATTAAGTTTTTGTAAGAAAAAACAATTTGTTTTTCAAGATATCTTGACCAAACTTTCATTTTTTTTTTCTTGTATGAAAAATATTGTTTTTCAAGATATCTTGACCAAACTCGGTATTAGTTTACTATACCCTCATATATTTGCAAAATTCTATCATAATCGGACCCCTATATCATATAGCTGCCATAGGAACGATCGTCGTCGAAAATTAAGTTCTTTTATGAAAAAACATTTTGTTTTCAAGATATCTTGACAAACTCGGCATTATTAGTTTTACTATAATCCTCATATATATGCAAAAATTATTAAGGTCGGACCATATATCATATAGCTGCCATAGGAACGATCGGTCAAAAAGTAGAATCTTATAGCATGGCAAAACCCTATTAAGATCAGACAACGATATCATATAGCTGCTATAGGAACGATCGGTCGTTTGTATTGTTTTTCAAGATATCTTGACCAAACTCGGTATTAGTTTTACTATACTCCTCATAATTTGCAAAATTCTATCTAATCGGACCTCTATATCATATAGCTGCCATAGGAACCATCGGTCAAAAAGTAGATTCTCATATGCAAG
>JAURSC010000194.1:0-50118 GCA_030788265.1 Drosophila americana | reverse complement strand
ACCACTATATAGCTGTATAGCTGCCATAGGGAACGATCGGTCGAAAATTAAGTTGTAGGAAAAAAACATTTTGTTTTTCAAGATATCTGACCAAACTCGGCATTAATTGGTTTTACTATACTCCTCATATATATGCAAAATCCAATTAAGATCTGACCACTATATCTTATAGCTGTCATTGGAACAATCGGTTGAAAATTAAGTTGTATGAACAAAAATTGGTTTTTTCAGATATCTGACCAACCAATCGGCATTAATTAATTTACTATATCCTCATATATATTACATCTGTCTAGGAACGATCGGTCGAAAATTAAGTTGTTGTATGAAAAACATTTTGGTTTTCAAGATATCTTGACCAAACTCGGCATTTGATAGTTTTACTATACTCTCATATATATGAAAAACCTATTAAGATCTGACCACTATATCAGATAGCGCCATTGGAACAATCGTTCGAAATAAGTTGTAGGAAAAAAACATTTTGTTTTTCAAGATATCTTGACCAAACTCGGCATTAATTGGTTTACTGTACTCCTCATAATATGCTAAATCATCTTAAGATGGGACCACTATATCATATATCGGTCATAGGAATGATCGGTCGAAAATTAAGTTTTTCGATTTTTGATTAAAAACCCTTTGTTTTTCAAGATATCTTGACAAATTCGGAATTTATTAGTTATACTATACTACTCATATGTACGCAAAAAACTATTAAGATCGGACCACTATGGCATATAGCTGCCATAGGAACGATCGGTCGAAAATTAAGGTGTTGTAGGAAAAAAAAATTTCGCATTTGATAGTTTTACTACACTCCTATATATAGGCAAAACCCTATAAGGATCGGACACTATATTATATAGATGCATAGGAACGATCGGTCGAAAATTAAGTTATTCAATTAGAAACCTTGTTTTTCAAGATATCTTGACCAAATTCGAAATTTATTAGTTGTACTATACTCCTCATATGTACGCAAAATCCTATTAAGATCGGACCACTATAGCATATAGCTGCCATAGGAACGATCGGTCGAAATTAAGTTGTAGGAAAAACATTTGTTTTTCAAGATATCTGACAATCTCGGCTTCATTGGTTAAACTGTACTCCTCATATATATGCAAAATCATCTTAAGATGGGACCACTATATCATAGTCGGTCATAGGAACGATCGGTCGAACATTAAGTTTTTCGATTTTTGATTAAAAACCTTTGTTTTTTCAAGATATCTTGACCAATTCGGAATTTATTAGTTGTACTATACTCCCCATATGTACGCAATATCCTATTAAGATGGGACACTATAGCATATAGCTGCCATAGGAACGATCGGTCGAAATTAAGCTGTTGTAGGAAAAACATTTTGTTGGTCAAGATATCTTGACCAAACTCGGCATTAATTGGTTTTACTGTACTCCTCATATATATGTCAAATCATCTTAAGATGGGGACCACTATATCATATCGGTCATAGGAACGATCGGTCGAAAAATAAGTTTTTCGATTTTTGATTAAAAACCCTTTTGTTTTTCAAGATATCTTGACCAAATTCGGAATTTATAGTTGTACTATACTACTCATATGTACGCAATATTCTTTTAAGATCGGACCACTATAGCATATAGCTGCCATAGGAACGATCGGTCGAAAATTAAGTTGTAGTAGGAAAAAACAATTGTTTTCAAGATATCTTGACCAAAATCGGCATTAATGGTGTTACTGTACTCCTCTATATATGCAAAATCATCTTAAGAAGGGACCACTATAAATATATCGGTCATAGGAACGATCGGTCGAATATAAGTTTCTCGATTTTTGATAAAAACCCTTTTGTTTTTCAAGATATCTTGACCAAATTCGGAATTTATTAGTTGTACTATACTCCTCATATGTACGCAATATCCTATTAAGATGGGACCACTATAGCATATAGCTGCCATAGGAACGATTGGTCGAAAATTAAGTTGTTGTATGAAAAAACATTTTGGTTTCAAGATATCTTGACCAAATTTGATAGTTTTACTCTATCCTCATATATATGCAAAATCCTATTAAGATCTGACCACTATATCATATAGCTGCCATGGGAACAATCGTTCGAAAATTAAGTTGTAGGAAAAAACATTTTGTTTTTCAAGATATCTTTGACCACACTCGCCATTTGATAGTTTTACTATACTCCTATATATAGGCACAATCCTATAAGGATCAGACCACTATATCATATAGATGCCATAGGAACGATCGGTCGAAAAATTAAGTTGTGTAGGAAAGAACATTGTTTTAAAGATATCTTGACCAAACTGGCATTTGATAGTTTAACTATACTCCCATATATAGGCAAATCCTATAAGGATCGGATCACTATCTATATAGATGCCATAGGAACTATGGGTCGAAAATTAAGTTGTTCAATTAAGAAACCTTTTGTTTCTCCAGGGTCTCTTAACCAAATTCGAAATTTATTAAGTGAATATACTCCCATATGTACGCATATCCTATTAAGATCGGACCACTATAGCATATAGCTGCCATAGGAACGATCGGTCGAAATTAAGTTGTTGTAGGAAAAAAATTTTTGTTTTTCAAGATAACTGACCAAACTCGGCATTTGATAGTTTTACTATACTCCCCATATATAGGCAAATCCTATAAAGATCGGAACACTATATCATATAGATGCCATAGGAACGATCGGTCGAAAATTAAGTTGTTCAATTAAGAAACCTTTGTCCTATCCTATTAAGATCGGACCACTATATCATATAGCTGCCATAGGAACGATCGGTCGAAAATTAAGTTGTTGTAGGAAAAAAACATTTTGTTTTTCAAAACATCTTGACCAAACTCGGCATTAATTGGTTTTATTATACTGCTCATATATATGCAAATCCAATTAAGATCTGACCACTATATCATATAGCTGCCATGGAACAATCGGTTGAAAATTAAGCTGCTGTATGAACAAACATTTGGTTCTTCAAGATATCTTGACCAAATTCGGAATTTTTAGTTGTACTATACTACTCATATATCATATATCTGTCATAGGAACGATCGGTCGAAAATTAAGTTGTTGTATGAAAAAACATTTTGGTTTTCAAGATATCTTGACCAAACTCGGCATTTGATAGTTTTACTATACTCCTCATAATATGCAAAATCCTATTAAGATCTGACCTTTATATCAGATAGCTGCCATTGGAACAATCGTTCGAAAATTAAGTTGTAGGAAAAAACATTTTGTTTTTCAAGATATCTTGACCAAACTCGGCTTTAATTGGTTTACTGTACTCCTCATATATATGCAAAATCCTATTAAGATCTGACCACTATATCATATAGCTGCCATTAGAACAATCGGTTGAAAATTAAGTGTGCATGAACAAAATTGGTTTTTCAAGATATCTTGACCAACCTCGGCATTAATTAATTTTACTATACTCCTCATATATCATATATCTGTCATAGGAACGATCGGTCGAAAATTAAGTTGTTGTATGAAAAAACATTTTGGTTTTCAAGATATCTTGACCAAACTCGGCATTTGATAGTTTTACTATACTCCTCATTATATGCAAAATCCTATTAGATCTGACCACTATATCAGATAGCTGCCATGGAACAATCGTTCGAAATTAAGTTGTAGGAAAAAACATTTTGTTTTTCAAGATATCTTGACCAAAACTCGGCATTAATTGGTTTACTGTACTCTCATATATATGCAAAATCATCTTAAGATGGGACCACTACATCATAGGAACGATCGGTCGAAAATTAAGTTTTTCGATTTTGATTAAAACCCTTTGTTTTTCAAGATATCTCGACAAATTCGAAATTTATTAGTTATACTATACTACTCATATGTACGCAAAATCTATTAAGATCGGACAACTATAGCATAAAGCTGCCATAGGATCGTTGGTCGAAAATTAGTTGTTGTAGGAAAAAACATTTGTTTTCAAGATATCTTGACCAAACTCGCCATTTGATAGTTTTACTACACTCCTATATATAGGCAAAATCCTATAAGGATCAGACCACTATATTATATAGATGCCATCGGAACCATCGGTCGAAAATTAAGTTTTTCGATTTTTGATTAGAAAAACCTTTTGTTTTTCAAGATATCTTGACCAAATTCGAAATTATTGTTGTACTATACTCCTCATAGCACGCAAAATCCTATTAAGATCGGACCACTATATCTATAGCTGCCATAGGAACGTTCGGTCGAAAATTAAGTGTTGTAGGAAAAAACATTTTGTTTTTCAAGATATTTGACCAAAATCGGCCTTTGATAGTTTTACTATACTCCTCGTATATAGGCAAAATCCTATAAGGATCGGAACACTATATCATATAGATGCCATAGGAACGATCGGTCGAAAATTAAGTTGTTGTAGGAAAAAAACATTTTGTTTTTCAAGATATCTTGACCAAACTCGGCATTAATTGTTTACTATACTCCTCATATATATGGCAAAATCCAATTAAGATCTGACCACTATTCATATAGCTGCCATGGAACAATCGGTTGAAAATTAAGTTGTTGTATGAACAAAAATTGGTTTTTCAAGATATCTTGACCAGCCTCGGCATTAATTAATTTTACTATACTCCTCATATATTATATCTGTCATAGAACGATCGGTCGAAAATAAGTTGTTGTATGAAAAAACATTTTTGGTTTTCAAGATAACTTAACCGAACTCGGCATTTGATAGTTTTACTAACTCCTCATATATATGCAAAATCCTATTAGATCTGATCACTATATCAGACAGCTGCCATTGGAACAATCGTTTGAAAATTAAGTTGTAGGAAAAAACATTGTTTTTCAAGATATCTTGACCAAACTCGGTTTTAATTGGTTTTACTGTACTCCATATATATGCAAAATCATCTTAAGATGGGACCACTATATCATATATCGGTCATAGGAAGGATCGGTCGAAAATTAAGTTTTTCGATTTTTGATTAAAACCCTTTTGTTTCAAGATATGTTGACAAAATCGGAATTATTAGTTGTGACTATACTACTCATATGTACGGAATATCCTTTAAGATCGGACCACTATAGCATATAGCTGCAATAGGAACGATCGGTCGAAAATTAAGTTGTAGGAAAAAAACAATTTGTTTTTCAAGATATCTTGACCAAACGGCATTAATTGGTGTTACTGTACTCCTCATATATATGCAAAATCATCTTAAGATGGGACCACTATATCATATATCGGTCATAGGAACGATCGGTCGAAATATAAGTGTCTCGATTTTTGATTAAAAACTCTTTTGTTTTTCAAGATATCTTGACCAAATTCGGAATTTATTAGTTGTACTATACTCCTCATATGTACGCAATATATTAAGATGGGACCACTATAGCATATAGCTGCCATAGGAACGATTGGTCGAAAATTAAGTTGTTGTATGAAAAAACATTTTGGTTTTCAAGATTATCTGACCAAATTGATAGTTTTTACTCTACTCCTCATATATATGCAAAATCCTATTAAGATCTGACCACTATATCATATACCTGCCATGGGAACAATCGTTCGAAATTAAGTTGTAGGAAAAAACATTTTGTTTTTCAAGATATCTTGACCACACTCGCCATTTGATAGTTTTACTACACTCCTATATATAGGCAAAATCCTATAGATCAGACCACTATATCATATAGATGCCATAGGAACGATCGGTCGAAAATTAAGTTGTTGTAGGAAAGAAGATTTTGTTTTTCAAGATATCTTGACCAAACTCGCCATTTGATAGTTTAACTATACTCCTCATATATAGGCAAATCCTATAAGGATCGGATCACTATATTATATAGATGCCATAGGAACGATGGGTCGAAAATAAAATTGTGTCAATTAAGAAACCTTTTGTTTTCAAGGTATCTTAACACAAATTCGAAATTTATTAAGTGTAATATACTCCTCATATGTACGCAATATCCTATAAGATCGGACCACTATAGCATATAGCTGCCATAGGAACGATTCGGTCGAAAATTAAGTTGTTGTAGGAAAAAACATTTTGTTTTTCAAGATATCTTGACCAAACTCGGCATTTGATAGTTTTACTATACTCCCCATATATAGGCAAAATCCTATAAAGATCGGAACACTATATCATATAGATGCCATAGGAAACGATCGGTCGAAAATTAAGTTGTTCAATTAAGAAACCTTTGTCCTACTATTAAAATCGGGCCACTATCATATAGCTGCCATAGGAACGATCGGTCGAAAATTAAGTTGTTGTGGGAAAAAACATTTGTTTTTCAAAACATCTTGACCAAACTCGGCATTATTGGTTTTATATACTCCTCATATATGGCAAAATCCAATTAAGATCTGACCACTATATCTATAGCTGCCATTGGAACAATCGGTTGAAAATTAAGCTGCTGTATGAACAAAAATTTGGTTCTTCAAGATATCTTGACCAATTCGGAATTTTTTAGTTGTACTATACTACTCATATATCATATATCTGTCATAGGAACGATCGGTCGAAAATTAAGTTGTTGTATGAAAAAAACATTTGGTTTCAAGATATCTTGACCAAACTCGGCATTGATAGTTTTACTATACTCCTCATAAATATGCAAAATCCTATTAAGATCTGACCACTATATCAGATAGCTGCCATTGGAACAATCGTTCGAAAATTAAGTTGTAGGAAAAACATTTTGTTTTTCAAGATATCTTGACCAAACTCGGCTTTAATTGGTTTTACTGTACTCCTCATATATATGCAAAATCTATTAAGATCTGACCACTATATCATATAGCTGCCATTGGAACAATCGGTTGAAAATTAAGTTGTTGTATGAACAAAATTTGGTTTTTCAAGATATCTTGACCAACCTCGGCATTAATTAATTTTACTATACTCCTATATATCATATATCTGTCATAGGAACGATCGGTCGAAAATTAAGTTGTTGTATGAAAAAACATTTTGGTTTTCAAGATATCTTGACCAACTCGGCATTTGATAGTTTTACTATACTCCTCATATATATGCAAATCCTATTAGATCTGACCACTATATCAGATAGCTGCCATTGGAACAATCATTCGAAAATTAAGTTGTAGGAAAAAACATTTTGTTTTTCAAGATATCTTGACCAAACTCGGCATTAATTGGTTTACTGTACTCCTCATATATATGCAAAATCATCTAAGATGGGACCACTACATCATAGGAACGATCGGTCGAAAATTAAGTTTTTCGATTTTTGATTACAAACCCTTTTTTGTTTTCAAGATATCTTGACAAATTCGAAATTTATTAGTTGTACTATACTACTCATATGTACGCAAAATCCTGTTAAGATCGGACCACTATAGCATATAGCTGCCATAGGAACGATCGGTCGAAAATTAAGGGTTGTAGGAAAAAACATTTGTTTTTCAAGATATCTTGACCAAACTCGGCATTTGATAGTTTTACTATACTCCTCATAAATATGCAAAATCCTATTAAGATCTGACCACTATATCAGATAGCTGCCATTGGAACAATCGGTTGAAAATTAAGTGTTGTATGAACAAAAATTTGGTTTTTCAAGATATCTTGACCAGCTCGGCGTTAATTAATTTTACTATACTCCTCATATATATGCAAATCATCTTAAGATGGGACCACTATATCATATATCGGTCATAGGAAACGATCGGTCGAAAATTAAGTTTTTCGATTTTTGATTAAAAAACCCTTTGTTTTTCAAGATATCTTGACCAAATTCGGAATTTATAGTTGTACTATACCACTCATATGTACGCAAAATCCTATTAAGATCGGACACTATAGCATATAGCTGCCATAGGAACGATCGGTCGAAATTAAGTTGTTGTAGGAAAAAACATTTGTTTTTCAAGATATCTTGACCAAAACCGCATTTGATAGTTTTGATATACTCCTCATATATAGGCAAAATCCTATAAGGATCGGAACAGTATATCGTATATATGCCATAGGAACGATTGGTCGAAAATTAAGTTGTTCAATTAAGAAACCTTTTGTTTTTCAAGATATCTTGACCAAATTCGGAATTTATTAGTTGTACTATACTCCTCAAATATATGCAAAATCATATTAAGATCGGTCCACTATATCATATATAGATATCAAGATATCTTGACCAGCCTCGGCATTAATTAATTTTACTATACTCATCATATATATGCAAAATCATCTTAAGATGGGACCACTATATCATATATCGGTCATAGGAACGATCGGTCGAAAATTAAGTTTTTCGATTTTTGATTAAAAAACCCTTTTGTTTTTCAAGATATCTCGACCAAATTCGAAATTTATTAGTTGTACTATACCACTCATATGTACGCAAAATCCTATTAAGATCGGACCACTATAGCATATAGCTGCCATAGGAACGATCGGTCGAAAATTAAGTTGTTGTAGGAAAAAACATTTTGTTTTTCAAGATATCTTGACCAAACTCGCTATTGATAGTTTTACTACACTCCTATATATAGGCAAAATCCTATAAGGATCAGACCACTATATTATATAGATGCCATCGGAACCATCGGTCGAAAATTAAGTTTTTCGATTTTTGATTAGAAAAACCTTTTGTTTTTCAAGATATCTTGACCAAATTCGAAATTTATTAGTTGTACTATACTCCTCATAGCACGCAAAATCCTATTAAGATCGGACCACTATATCATATAGCTGCCATAGGAACGTTCGGTCGAAAATTAAGTTGTTGTAGGAAAAAACATTTTGTTTTTCAAGATATCTTGACCAAACTCGGCCTTTGATAGTTTTACTATACTCCTCGTATATAGCAAAATCCTATAAGGATCGGAACACTATATCATATAGATGCCATAGGAACGATCGGTCGAAAATAAGTTGTTGTAGGAAAAAACATTTTGTTTTTCAAGATATCTTGACCAAACTCGGCATTAATTGGTTTTACTATACTCCTCATATATATGCAAAATCCAATTAAGATCTGACCACTATATCATATAGCTGCCATTGGAACAATCGGTTGAAAATTAAGTTGTTGTATGAACAAAAATTTGGTTTTTCAAGATATCTTGACCAGCCTCGGCATTAATTAATTTTACTATACTCCTCATATATCATATATCTGTCATAGGAACAATCGGTCGAAAATTAAGTTGTTGTATGAAAAAACATTTTGGTTTTCAAGATATCTTAACCGAACTCGGCATTTGATAGTTTTACTATACTCCTCATATATATGCAAAATCCTATTTAGATCTGACCACTATATCAGACAGCTGCCATTGGAACAATCGTTCGAAAATTAAGTTGTAGGAAAAACATTTTGTTTTCAAGATATCTTGACCAAACTCGATTTTAATTGGTTTTACTGTACTCCTCATATATATGCAAAATCATCTTAAGATGGGACCACTATATCATATATCGGTCATAGGAACGATCGGTCGAAAATTAAGTTTTTCGATTTTTGATTAAAAACCCTTTTGTTTTTCAAGATATCTTGACAAAATTCGGAATTTATTAGTTGTACTATACTCCTCATATGTACGCAAAATCCTATTAAGATCGGACCACTATAGCATATAGCTGCCATAGGACCGATCGGTCGAAAATTAAGTTGTAGGAAAAAACATTTTGTTTTTCAAGATATCTTGACCAAACTCGCCATTTGATAGTTTTACCACACTCCTATATATATGGCAAAATCCTATTAAGATCTGACCACTATATCATATAGCTGCCATTGGAACAATCGTTCGAAAATTAAGTTGTAGGAAAAAACATTTTGTTTTTCAAGATATCTGACCAAACTCGACATTTATTAGTTTTACTATACTCCTCATATATAGGCAAAATCCTATAAGGATCGGATCACTATATCATATAGATGCCATAGGAACGATCGGTCGAAAATTAAGTTGTTCAATTAAGAAACCTTTGTTTTTCAAGATATCTTGACCAAATTCGAAATTTATTAGTTGTACTATACTCCTCAAATGTATGCAAAATCCTATTAAGATCGGACTACTATATCATATAGCTGCCATAGGAACGATCGGTCGAAAATTAAGTTGTTGTAGGAAAAAAACATTTTGTTTTTCAAGATATCTTGACCCAAACTCGGCATTAATTGGTTTTACTATATTCTCATATATATGCAAAATAATATTAAGATCTCACCACTATATCACATAGCTGCCATTGGAACAATCGGTTGAAAATTAAGGTGTTGTATGAACAAAAATTTGGTTTTTCAAGATATCTTGACCAACCTCGGCATTAATTAATTTTACTATACTCCTCATATATCATATATCTGTCATAGGAACGATTGGTCGAAAATTAAGTTGTTGTATGAAAAAACATTTTGGTTTTCAAGATATCTTGACCAAACTCGGCATTTGATAGTTTTACTATACTCCTCATATATATGCAAAATCCTATTAAGATCTGACCACTATATCATATAGCTGCCATGGAACAATCGTTCGAAAATTAAGTTGTAGGAAAAAAGCATTTTGTTTTTCAAGATATCTTGACCAAACTCGGCATTAATTGGTTTTACTGTACTCCTCATATATATGAAAAATCATCTTAGGATGGGAACAGTAAATCATATATCGGTCATAGGAACGATCGGTCGAAAATTAAGTTATTCGATTTTGATTAAAAACCCTTTTGTTTTTCAAGATATCTTGACCAAATTCGGAATTTATTAGTTGTACTATACTACTCATATGTACGCAAAATCCTATTAAGATCGGACCACTATAGCATATAGCTGCCATAGGAACGATCGGTCGAAAATTAAGTTGTTGTAGGAAAAAACATTTGTTTTTCAAGATATCTTGACCAAACTCGCCATTTGATAGTTTTACTACACTCCTATATATAAGCAAAATCCTATAAGGATCAGACCACTATATCATATAGATGCCATCGGAACGATCGGTCGAAAATTAAGTTTTCGATTTTGATTAAAAAACCTTTTGTTTTTCAAGATATCTTGACCAAATTCGAATTTATTAGTTGTACTTTACTCCCATAGCACGCAAAATCCTATTAAGATGGACCACTATAGCATGTAGCTGCCATAGAAACGATCGGTCGAAAATTAAGTTGTTGTAGGAAAAAACATTTTGTTTTCAAGGTATCTTGACCAAACTCGGCATTAATGGTTTTACTGTACCCTCATATATATGCAAATCATCTTAAGATGGGACCACTATATCATATATCGGTCATAGGAACGATCGGTCGAAATTAAGTTTTTCGATTTTTGATTAAAACCCTTTTGTTTATCAAGATATCTTGACCAATTCGGAATTATTAGTTGTACTATACTCCTCATATGTACGCAATATCCTATTAAGATGGGACCACTATAGCATATAGGTGCCATAGGAACGATCGGTCCAAAATTAAGTTGTAGGAAAAAACAATTTGTTTTTCAAGATATCTTGACCAAACTCGGCATTATAATTGGTGTTACTGTACTCCTCATATATATGCAAAATCTGTTAAGATGGGACCACTATATCATATATCGGTCATAGGAACGATCGGTCGAAAAATAAGTTTTTCGATTTTGATAAAAACACTTTTGTTTTTCAAGATATCTTGACCAAATTCGGAATTTATTAGTTGTACTATACTCTCATATGTACGCAATATCCTATTAAGATGGGACCACTATAGCATATAGCCATAGGAACGATCGTCGAAAATGAATGTTGTAGGAAAAAAACATTTTGTTTTTCAAGATATCTTGAACAAACTCGGCATTCATTGGTTTTACTATACTCCTCATATATATGCAAAATCCTATTAAGATCTGACCACTATATCATATAGCTGCCATTGGAACAATCGGTTGAAAATTAAGTTTTTTGTATGAACAAAATTTGGTTTTCAAGATATCTTGACCAACCTCGGCATTAATTAATTTTACTATACTCCTCATATATCATATATATGTCATAGAAACGATTGGTCGAAAATTAAGTTGTTGTATGAAAAAACATTTTGGTTTCAAGATATCTGACCAAACTCGGCATTTGATAGTTTTACTATACTCCTCATATATATGCAAAATCCTATAAAGATCTGACCACTACATCATATAGCTGCCTTGGAACAATCGTTCGAAAATTAAGTTGTAGGAAAATACATTTTGTTTTTCAAGATATCTTGACCAAACTCGGCATTTGATAGTTTTACTATACTCCTCATATATATGCAAAATCCTATTAAGATCTGACCACTACATCATATAGCTGCCATTGGAACAATCGTTCGAAAATTAAGTTGTAGGAAAACATTTTGTTTTTCAAGATATCTTGACCAAACTCGGCTTTAATAGGTTTTACTGTACTCCTAATTATATGCAAAATCATCTTAAGATGGGACCACTATATCATATATCGGTCATAGGAACGATCGGTCGAAAATTAAGTTTTTCGATTTTTGATTAAAAACCCTTTTGTTTTTCAAGATATCTTGACCAAACTCGGCATAATTAATTTTACTATACTCATCATATATCATATATCTGTCATAGGAACGATCGGTCGAAAATTAAGTTGTTGTATGAAAAAACATTTTGGTTTTCAAGATATCTTGACCAAACTCGGCATTTGATAGTTTACTATACTCCTCATAAATATGCAAAATCCTATTAAGATCTGACCACTATATCAGATAGCTGCCATTGGAACAATCGTTCGAAAATAAGTTGTAGGAAAAAACATTTTGTTTTTCAAGATATCTTGACCAAACTCGGCATTAATTGGTTTTACTGTACTCCTCATATATATGCAAAATCCTATTAAGATCTGACCACTATATCATATAGCTGCCATTGGACAATCGGTTGGAAATTAAGTTGTTGTATGAACAAAAAATTTGGTTTTCAAGATATCTTGACCAGCCTCGGCATTATTAATTTTACTATACTCCTATATATGCAAAATCATCTTAAGATGGGACCACTATATCATATATCGGTCATAGGAACGATCGGTCGAAAATTAAGTTTTTCGATTTTTGATTAGAAAAACCTTTTGTTTTTCAAGATATCTTGACCAAATTCGAAATTTATTAGTTGTACTATACTCCTCATAGCACGCAAAATCCTATTAAGATCGGACCACTATATCATATAGCTGCCATAGGAACGATCGGTCGAAAATTAAGTTGTTGTAGGAAAAAACATTTTGTTTTTCAAGATATCTTGACCAAACTCGGCATTAATTGGTTTTACTATACTCCTCATATTATGCAAATAATATTAAGATCTCACCACTATATCACATAGCTGCCATTGGAACAATCGGTTGAAAATTAAGTTGTTGTATGAACAAAAATTGGTTTTTCAAGATATCTTGACCAAACTCGGCATTTAATAGTTTTACTATACTCCCTCATATATAGGCAATTAAGATATTAAGATATTAAGATCTGACCACTATATCATATAGCTGCCATTGGAACAATCGTTTGAAAATTAAGTTTTAGGAAAAAACATTTTGTTTTTCAAGATATCTTCACCAAACTCGGCATTAATTGGTTTTACTGTACTCCTCATATATATGAAAAATCATCTTAAGATGGGAACAGTAAATATATCGGTCATAGGAACGATCGGTCGAAAATTAAGTTATTCGATTTTTGATTAAAAAACCTTTTGTTTTTCAAGATATCTTGACCAAATTCGGAATTTATTAGTTGTTACTATACTACTCATATGTACGCAAAATCCTATAAGATCGGACCACTATAGCATATAGCTGCCATAGGAACGATCGGTCGAAAATTAAGTTGTTGTAGGAAAAAACATTTTGTTTTCAAGATATCTTGACCAAACTCGCCATTTGATAGTTTTACTACACTCCTATATATAGGCAAAATCCTATAAGGATCAGAAACACTATATCATATAGATGCCATCGGAACGATCGGTCGAAAATTAAGTTTTCGATTTTTGATTAAAAAACCTTTTTTTTTCAAGATATCTTGACCAAATTCGAAATTATTCGTGTACTATATCCTCATAGCACGCAAAATCCTATTAAGATCGGACCACTATAGCATGTAGCTGCCCATAGGAACGATCGGTCGAAAATTAAGTTGTTGTATGAAAAAACATTTTGTTTTTCAAGATATTGACCAAACTCGGCACTAATTGGTTTTACTTTACTCTCTATATATGCAAAATCCTATTAAGATATGACCACTATATCATATAGCTGCCATTGGAACAATCGGTTGAGAATTAAGTGTTGTATGAACAAAAATTTGGTTTTTCAAGATATCTTGACCAAACTCGGCATTAATTAATTTTAGTATACTCCTTTATATCATATATCGGTCATAGGAACGATCGGTCGAAAATTAAGTTGTTGTATAAAAAAAACATTTTGGTTTTCAAGATATCTTGACCAAATCGGCATTTGATAGTTTACTATAACTCCTCATATATATGCAAAATCCTATTTAGATCTGATCACTATATCAGAAAGCTGCCATAGGAACAATCGTTCGAAAATTAACTTGTAGGAAAAAACATTTTGTTTTTCAAGATATCTTGTCCAAACTCGGTTTTAATTGGCTTCACTGTACTCCTCATATATATGCAAAATCATCTTAAGAGGGACCACTATATCATATATCGGTCATAGGAACGATCGGTCGAAAAATTAAGTTTTTCGATTTTTGATTAAAATCCCTTTGTTTATCAAGATATCTGACCAAATTCGGAATTTATTAGTTGTACTATACTCCTCATATGTACGCAATATCCTATTAAGATGGACCACTTAGCATATAGGTGCCATAGGAACGATCGGTCGAAAATTAAGTTGTAGTGTAGGAAAAACAATTGGTTTTTCAAGATATCTTGTCCAAACTCGGCATTAATTGGTGTTACTATACTCCTCATATATAGCAAAATCCTAAAGATCTGACCACTACATCATATAGCTGCCATTGGAACAATCGTTCGAAATTAAGTTGTAGGAAAAACATTTTGTTTTTCAAGATATCTTGACCAAACTCGGCATTGATAGTTTACTATACTCCTCATAGATATGCCAAATCCTATTAAGATCTGACCACTACATCATATAGCTGCCATTGGAACAATCGTTCGAAAATTAAGTTGTAGGAAATACATAGTTGTTTTTCAAGATATCTTGACCAAACTCGGCTTTAATAGGTTTTACTGTACTCCTAATATATATGCAAAATCATCTTAAGATGGGACCACTATATCATATAATCGGTCATAGGAACGATCGGTCGAAAATTAAGTTTCGATTTTTGATTAAAAACCCTTTTGTTTTTCAAGATATCTTGACCAAACTCGGCATTAATAATTTTACTATACTCCTCATATCATATATCTGTATAGGAACGATCGGTCGAAAATAAGTTGTTGTATGAAAAAACATTTTGGTTTTCAAGATATCTTGACCAAACTGGCATTTGATAGTTTTTACTATACTCCTCAGAAATATGCAAAATCCTATTAAGATCTGACCACATATCAGATAGCTGCCATTGAGAACAATCGTTCGAAAATAAGTTGTAGGAAAAAACATTTTGTTTTTCAAGATATCTTGACCAAACTCGGCATTAATGGTTTTACTGTACTCTCATATATATGCAAAATCCTATTAAGATCTGACCACTATATAATAAGCTGCCATTGGAACAATCGGGGAAAATTAAGTGTTGTATGAACAAAAATTGGTTTTCAGAGATCTTGACCAGCCTCGGCATTAATATTTTTACTATACTCCTATATATATGCAAAATCATCTTAAGATGGGACACTATATCAATATCGGTCATAGGAACGACGGTCGAAAATTAAGTTTTTCGATTTTTGATTAGAAAACCTTTTGTTTTTCAAGATATCTGACCAAATTCGGAAATTTATTAGTTGTACTATACTCCTCATAGCACGCAAAATCCTATTAAGATCGGACCCTATATCATATAGCTGCCATAGGAACGATCGGTCGAAAATTAAGTTGTGTAGGAAAAAAACATTTTGTTTTTCAAGATATCTTGACCAAACTCGGCATTAATTGGTTTTACTATACTCCTCATATATATGCAAAATAATATTAAGACTCACCACTATATCACATAGCTGCCATTGGAACAATCGGTTGAAAATTAAGTTGTTGTATGAACAAAATTTGGGTTTTTTCAAGATATCTTGACCAAACTCGGCATTTAATAGTTTTACTATACTCCTCATATATATGCAATTAAGATATTAAGATATTGAGATCTGACCACTATATCATATAGCTGCCATTGGAACAATCGTTTGAAAATTAAGTTTTAGGAAAAAAACATTTTGTTTTTCAAGATATCTTCACCAAACTCGGCATTAATTGGTTTACTGTATCCTCATATATATGAAAAATCATCTTAAGATGGGAACAGTAAATCATATATCGGTCATAGGAACGATCGGTCGAAAATTAAGTTATTCGAGTTTTTGATTAAAAACCCTTTTGGTTTTCAAGATATCTTGACCAAATTCGGATTTATTAGTTGTACTATACTACTCATATGTACGCAAAATCCTATTAAGATCGGGACACTATAGCATATAGCTGGCCATAGGAACGATCGGTCGAAAATTAAGTTGTTGTAGGAAAAAACATTTGTTTTTCAAGATATCTGACCAAACTCGCCATTTGATAGTTTTACTACATCCTATAGATAGGCAAAATCTATAAGGATCAGAACACTATATCATATAGATGCCATCGGAACGATCGGTCGAAAATTAAGTTTATCGATTTTGATTAAAAAACCTTTTGTTTTTCAAGATATCTTGACCAAATTCGAAATTTATTAGTTGTACTATACTCCTCATAGCACGCAAAATCCTATTAAGATCGGACCACTATAGCATGTAGCTGCCATAGGAACGATCGGTCGAAAATTAAGTTGTTGTATGAAAAAAACATTGTTTTCAAGATATCTTGACCAAACTCGGCATTAATTGGTTTTACTATACTCCTCATATATATGCAAAATCCTATTAAGATCTGACCACTATATCATATAGCTGCCATTGGAACAATCGGTTGAGAATTAAGTTGTGTATGAACAAAAATTTGGTTTTTCAAGATATCTTGACCAAACTCGGCATTAATTAATTTTAGTATACTCCTCTTATATCATATATCGGTCATAGGAACGATCGGTCGAAAATTAAGTTGTTGTATAAAAAAAACATTTGGGTTTTCAAGATATCTTGACCAAACTCGGCATTGATAGTTTTACTATACCCTCATATATATGCAAAATCCTATTTAGATCTGACACTATATCAGAAAGCTGCCATAGGAACATCGTCGAAAATTAACTTGTAGGAAAAAACATTTTGTTTTTCAAGATATCTTGTCCAAACTCGGTTTTAATTGGCTTCACTGTAATCCTCATATATATGCAAATCATCTTAAGATGGGACCACTATATATATCGGTCATAGGAACGATCGGTCGAAAATTAAGTTTTCGATTTTTGATTAAAATCCCTTTTGTTTTCAAGATATCTTGACCAAATTCGGAATTTATTAGTTGTACTATACTCCTCATAGGTACGCAATATCCTAAAGATGGGACCACTATAGCATATAGGTGCCATAGGAACGATCGGTCGAAAATTAAGTTGTAGGGAAAAACAATTTGTTTTCAAGATATCTTGTCCAAACTCGGCATTAATGGTTACTATACTCCTCATATATATGCAAAATCCTATAAAGATCTGACCACTACATCATATAGCTGCCATTGGAACAATCGTTCGAAAATTAAGTTGTAGGAAAATACATTTTGTTTTTCAAGATATCTGACCAAACTCGGCATTTGATAGTTTTACTATACTCCTCATATATATGCAAAATCTATTAAGATCTGACCACTACATATATAGCTGCCATTGGAACAATCGGTTCGAAAATTAAGTTGTAGGAAAATACATTTTGTTTTTCAAGATATCTTGACCAAACTCGGCTTTAATAGGTTTTACTGTACTCCTAAATATATGCAAAACATCTTAAGATGGGACCACTATATCATATATCGGTCATAGGAACGATCGGTCGAAAATTAAGTTTTTCGATTTTGATTAAAAACCCTTTGTTTTTCAAGATATCTGACCAAACTCGGCATTAATTAATTTTACTATACTCCTCATATATCATATATCTGTCATAGGAACGATCGGTCGAAAATTAAGTTGTTGTATGAAAAAAACATTTTGGTTTTCAAGATATCTTGACCAAATCGGCATTTGATAGTTTACTATACTCCTCATAAATATGGCAAAATCCTATTAGATCTGACCACTATATCAGATAGCTGCCATTGGAACAATCGTTCGAAATTAAGTTGTAGGAAAAAACATTTTGTTTTTCAAGATATCTTGACCAAACTCGGCATTAATTGGTTTTACTGTACTCCTCATATATATGCAAAATCCTATTAAGATCTGACCACTATATCATATAGCTGCCATTGGAACAATCGGGTTGAAAATTAAGTGGTGTATGAACAAAATTTGGTTTTTCAAGATATCTTGACCAGCCTCGGCATTAATTAATTTTACTATACTCCTCATATATATGCAAAATCATCTTAAGAGGGACCACTATATCATATATCGGTCATAGGAACGATCGGTCGAAAATTAGTTTTTCGATTTTTGATTAGAAAAACCTTTTGTTTTTCAAGATATCTTGACCAAATTCGAAATTTATTAGTTGTACTATACTCCTATAGCACGCAAAATCTATTAAGATCGGACCACTTATCATATAGCTGCCATAGGAACGATCGGTCGAAAATTAAGTTGTTGTAGGAAAAAACATTTTGTTTTTCAAGATATCTTGACCAAACTCGGCATTATTGGTTTTACTATACTCCTCAATATATGCAAAATAATATTAAGATCTCACCACTATATCACATAGCTGCATGGAACAATCGGTTGAAAATTAAGTTGTTGTATGAACAAAATTTGGTTTTTCAAGATATCTTGACCAAACTCGGCATTTAATAGTTTTACTATACTCCTCATATATATGCAATTAAGATATTAAGATATTAAGATCTGACCACTATATCATATAGCTGCCATTGGAACAATCGTTTGAAAATTAGTTTTAGGGAAAAAACATTTTGTTTTTCAAGATATCTTCACCAAACTCGGCATAATTGGTTTTACTGTACTCCTCATATATATGAAAAATCATCTTAAGATGGGAACAGTAAATCATATATCGGTCATAGGAACGCTCGGTCGAAAATTAAGTTATTCGATTTTTGATTAAAAAACCTTTTGTTTTTCAAGATATCTTGACCAAATTCGGAATTTATTAGTTGTACTATACTACTCATAGTACGCAAAATCCTATTAAGATCGGACCACTATAGCATATAGCTGCCATAGGAACGATCGGTCGAAAATTAAGTTGTTGTAGGAAAAAACATTTGTTTTTCAAGATATCTTGACCAAACTCGCCATTTGATAGTTTACTACACTCCTATATATAGGCAAAATCCTATAAGGATCAGACACAATATCATATAGATGCCATCGGAACGATCGGTCGAAAATTAAGTTTATCGATTTGATTAAAAAACCTTTTGTTTTTCAAGATATCTTGACCAAATTCGAAATTTATTAGTTGTACTATACTCCTCATAGCACGCAAAATCCTATTAAGATCGGACCACTATTAGCATGTAGCTGCCATAGGAACGATCGGTCGAAAATTAAGTTGTTGTATGAAAAAACATTTTGTTTTTCAAGATATCTTGACCAAACTCGGCATAATTGGTTTTACTATACTCCTCATTATATGCAAAATCCTATTAAGATCTGACCACTATATCATATAGCTGCCATTGGAACAATCGGTTGAGAATTAAGTTGTTGTATGAACAAAAATTTGGTTTTTTCAAGATATCTTGACCAAATCGGCATTAATTAATTTAGTATACTCCTCTTATATCATATATCGGTCATAGGAACGATCGGTCGAAATTAAGTTGTTGTATAAAAAAACATTTGGTTTTCAAGATATCTTGACAAACTCGGCATTTGATAGTTTTACTATACTCCATATATATGCAAAATTCTATTTAGATCTGATCACTATATCAGAAAGCTGCCATAGGAACAATCGTTCGAAAATAACTTGTAGGAAAAAACATTTTGTTTTTCAAGATATCTTGTCCAAACTCGGTTTTAATTGGCTTCACTGTACTCCTCATATATGCAAAATCATCTTAAGATGGGACCACATATCATATATCGGTCATAGGAACGATCGGTCGAAAATTAAGTTTTAAGATTTTTGATTAAAATCCCTTTGTTTATCAAGATATCTTGACCAAATTCGGAATTTATTAGTTGTACTATACGCCTCATATGTACGCAATATCCTATTAGATGGGACCACTATAGCATATAGGTGCCATAGGAACGATCGGTCGAAAATTAAAGTTGTAGAAAAAAACAATTTGTTTTTCAAGATATCTTGTCCAAACTCGGCATTAATTGGTGTTACTGTACTCCTCATATATATGCAAAATCATCTTAAGATGGGACCACTATCATATATCCGTCATAGGAACGATCGGTCGAAAAATAAGTTTTTCGATTTTTGATTAAAAACACTTTTGTTTTTCAAGATATCTTGACCAAATCGGAATTTATTAGTTGTACTATACTCATCATATGTACGCATATCCTATTAAGATGGGACCACTATAGCATATATCCATAGGAACGTCGGTCGAAAATTAAGTTGTTGTAGAAAAAAACATTTTGTTTTTCAAGATATCTTGACCAAACTCGGCATTAATGGGTTACTATACTCCTCATATATATGCAAAATCCTATTAAGATCTGACCACTATATCATATAGCTGCCATTGGAACAATCGGTTGAGAATTAAGTTGTTGTATGAACAAAAATTTGGTTTTTCAAGATATCTTGACCAAACTCGGCATTAATTAATTTTACTATACTCCTCATATATCATATATCTGTCATAGGAACGATTGGTCGAAAATTAAGTTGTTGTATGAGAAAACATTTTGGTTTTCAAGATATCTTGACCAAACTCGGCATTTGATAGTTTTACTATACTCCTCATATATATGCAAAATCCTATTAAGATCTGACTACTATATCATATAGCTGCCATTGGAACAATCGTTCGAAAATTAAGTTGTAGGAAAATACATTTTGTTTTCAAGATATCTTGACCAAACTCGGCTTTAATAGGTTTTACTGTACTCCTAATATATATGCAAAATCATCTTAAGATGGGACCACTATATCATATATCGGTCATAGGAACGATCGGTCGAAAATTAAGTTTTTCGATTTTTGATTAAAAACCTTTTGTTTTTCAAGATATCTTGACCAAATTCGGAATTTATTAGTTGTACTATACTACTCATATGTACGCAAAATCCTATTAAGATCGGACCACTATAGCATATAGCTGCCATAGAACGATCGGTCGAAAATTAAGTGTTGTAGGAAAAAACATTTTGTTTTTCAAGATATCTTGACCAAACTCGCCATTTCATAGTTTTACTACAGTCCTATATATAGGCAAAATCCTATAAGGATCAAACCACTATATCATATAGATGCCATAGAAACGATCGGTCGAAAATAAAGTTTTTCGATTTTGATTAAAAAACCTTTTGTTTTTCAAGATATCTTGACCAAATTCGGAATTTATAGTTGTACTATACTACTCATATGTACGCAAAATCCTATTAAGATCGGACCACTATAGCATATAGCTGCCATAGGAACGATCGGTCGAAAATTAAGTTGTTGTAGGAAAAAACATTTTGTTTTTCAAGATATCTTGACCAAACTCGCCATTTGATAGTTTTACTACACTCCTATATATAGGCAAAATCCTATAAGGATCAGACCACTATATCATATAGCTGCCATAGGATCGGTCGAAACTTAAGTTATTGTAGGAAAGACCATTTTGTTTTTCAAGATATCCTGACCAATCTCGGCATTTGATAGTTTTACTATACTCCTCATATATAGGCAAAATCCTATAAGGATCGGATCACCATTTTATATAGATGCCATAGGAACGATGGGTCGAAAATTAAGTTGTTCAATTAAGAAACCTTTGTTTTTCAAGATATCTTGACCAAATTCAAATTTATTAAGTGTACTATACTCCACATATGTACGCAATATCCTATTAAGATCGGACCACTATAGCATATAGCTGCCATAGGAACGATCGGTCGAAAATTAAGTTGTTGTAGGAAAAAACATTTTGTTTTTCAAGATATCTTGACCAAACTCGGCATTTGATAGTTTACTATACTCCTCATATATAGGCAAAATCCTATAAGGATCAGACCACTATATCATATAGCTGCCATAGGATCGGTCGAAACTTAAGTTGTTGTAGGAAAGAACATTTTTTTTTTAAGATATCCTGACCAAACTCGGCATTTATAGTTTTACTATACTCCTCATATATAGGCAAAATCCTATAAAGATCGGAACACTATATCATATAGATGCCATAGGAACGATCGGTCGAAAATTAAGTTGTTCAATTGAGAAACCTTTGTTTTTCAAGATATCTTGACCAAATTCGGAATTTATTAGTTGTTACTATACTCCTCAAATATATGCAAAATCCTATTAAGATCGGACCACTATATCATATAGCTGCCATAGGAACGATCGGTCGAAAATTAAGTTGTTGTAGGAAAAAACATTTTGTTTTTCAAGATATCTTGACCAAACTCGCCATTTGATAGTTTTACTACACTCCTATATATAGGCAAAATCCTATAAGGATCAGACCACTATATCATATAGCTGCCATAGGATCGGTCGAAACTTAAGTTATTGTAGGAAAGACCATTTTGTTTTTCAAGATATCCTGACCAATCTCGGCATTTGATAGTTTTACTATACTCCTCATATATAGGCAAAATCCTATAAGGATCGGATCACCATTTATATAGATGCCATAGGAACGATGGGTCGAAAATTAAGTTGTTCAATTAAGAAACCTTTTGTTTTTCAAGATATCTTGACCAAATTCAAATTTATTAAGTGTACTATACTCCACATATGTACGCAATATCCTATTAAGATCGGACCACTATAGCATATAGCTGCCATAGGAACGATCGGTCGAAAATTAAGTTGTTGTAGGAAAAAACATTTTGTTTTTCAAGATATCTTGACCAAACTCGGCATTTGATAGTTTTACTATACTCCTCATATATAGGCAAAATCCTATAAGGATCAGACCACTATATCATATAGCTGCCATAGGATCGGTCGAAACTTAAGTTGTTGTAGGAAAGAACATTTTGTTTTTTAAGATATCCTGACCAAACTCGGCATTTATAGTTTTACTATACTCCTCATATATAGGCAAAATCCTATAAAGATCGGAACACTATATCATATAGATGCCATAGGAACGATCGGTCGAAAATTAAGTTGTTCAATTGAGAAACCTTTTGTTTTTCAAGATATCTTGACCAAATTCGGAATTTATTAGTTGTACTATACTCCTCAAATATATGCAAAATCCTATTAAGATCGGACCACTATATCATATAGCTGCCATAGGAACGATCGGTCGAAAATTAAATTTTTCGATTTTTGATTAAAAACCATTTGTTTTTCAAGATATCTTGACGAAATTCGGAATTTATTAGTTGTACTATACTACTCATATGTACGCAAAATCCTATTAAGATCGGACCACTATAGCATATAGCTGCCATAGGAACGATCGGTCGAAAATTAAGTTGTTGTAGGAAAAAACATTTTGTTTTTCAAGATATCTTGACCAAACTCGCCATTTGATAGTTTTGCTACACTCCTATATATAGGAAAAATCCTATAAGGATCGGAACACTATATCATATAGATGCCATAGGAACGATCGGTCGAAAATTAAGTTGTTCAATTAAGAAACCTTTTGTTTTTCAAGATATCTTGACCAAATTCGGAATTTATTAGTTGTACTATACTGCTCAAATATATGCAAAATCCTATTAAGATCGGACCACTATATCATATAGCTGCCATAGGAACGATCGGTCGAAAATTAAGTTGTTCAGTTAAGAAACCTTTTGTTTTTCAAGATATCTTGACCAAATTCGGAATTTATTAGTTGTACTATACTCCTCAAATGTATGCAAAATCCTATTAAGATCGGACTACTATATCATATAGCTGCCATTGGAACGATCGGTCGAAAATTAAGTTGTTGTAGGAAAAAACATTTTGTTTTTCAAAATATCTTGACCAAACTCGGCATTAATTGGTTTTATTATACTCCTCATATATATTCAAAATCCTATTAAGATCGGACCACTATATCATATAGCTGCCATAGGAACGATCGGTCGAAAATTAAATTTTTCGATTTTTGATTAAAAACCCTTTTGTTTTTCAAGATATCTTGACGAAATTCGGAATTTATTAGTTGTACTATACTACTCATATGTACGCAAAATCCTATTAAGATCGGACCACTATAGCATATAGCTGCCATAGGAACGATCGGTCGAAAATTAAGTTGTTGTAGGAAAAAACATTTTGTTTTTCAAGATATCTTGACCAAACTCGCCATTTGATAGTTTTGCTACACTCCTATATATAGGAAAATCCTATAAGGATCGGAACACTATATCATATAGATGCCATAGGAACGATCGGTCGAAAATTAAGTTGTTCAATAAGAAACCTTTTGTTTTTCAAGATATCTTGACCAAATTCGGAATTTATTAGTTGTACTATACTGCTCAAATATATGCAAAATCCTATTAAGATCGGACCACTATATCATATAGCTGCCATAGGAACGATCGGTCGAAAATTAAGTTGTTGTAGGAAAAAATATTTTGTTTTTCAAAATATCTTGACCAAACTCAGCATTAATTGGTTTTACTATACTCCTCATATATATGCAAAATCCTATTAAGATCTGACCACTATATCATATAGCTGCCATTGGAACAATCGGTTGAAAATTAAGTTGTTGTATGAACAAAAATTTGGTTTTTCAAGATATCTTGACCAGCCTCGGCATTAATTAATTTTACTATACTCCTCATATATATGCAAAATCATCTTAAGATGGGACCACTATATCATATATCGGTCATAGGAACGATCGGTCGAAAATTAAGTTTTTCGATTTTTGATTAGAAAAACCTTTTGTTTTTCAAGATATCTTGACCAAATTCGAAATTTATTAGTTGTACTATACTCCTCATAGCACGCAAAATCCTATTAAGATCGGACCACTATATCATATAGCTGCCATAGGAACGATCGGTCGAAAATTAAGTTGTTGTAGGAAAAAACATTTTGTTTTTCAAGATATCTTGACCAAACTCGGCATTAATTGGTTTTACTATACTCCTCATATATATGCAAAATAATATTAAGATCTCACCACTATATCACATAGCTGCCATTGGAACAATCGGTTGAAAATTAAGTTGTTGTATGAACAAAAATTTGGTTTTTCAAGATATCTTGACCAAACTCGGCATTTAATAGTTTTACTATACTCCTCATATATATGCAATTAAGATATTAAGATATTAAGATCTGACCACTATATCATATAGCTGCCATTGGAACAATCGTTTGAAAATTAAGTTTTAGGAAAAAACATTTTGTTTTTCAAGATATCTTCACCAAACTCGGCATTAATTGGTTTTACTGTACTCCTCATATATATGAAAAATCATCTTAAGATGGGAACAGTAAATCATATATCGGTCATAGGAACGCTCGGTCGAAAATTAAGTTATTCGATTTTTGATTAAAACCCTTTTGTTTTTCAAGATATCTTGACCAAATTCGGAATTTATTAGTTGTACTATACTACTCATATGTACGCAAAATCCTATTAAGATCGGACCACTATAGCATATAGCTGCCATAGGAACGATCGGTCGAAAATTAAGTTGTTGTAGGAAAAAACATTTTGTTTTTCAAGATATCTTGACCAAACTCGCCATTTGATAGTTTTACTACACTCCTATATATAGGCAAAATCCTATAAGGATCAGAACACTATATCATATAGATGCCATCGGAACGATCGGTCGAAAATTAAGTTTATCGATTTTTGATTAAAAAACCTTTTGTTTTTCAAGATATCTTGACCAAATTCGAAATTTATTAGTTGTACTATACTCCTCATAGCACGCAAAATCCTATTAAGATCGGACCACTATAGCATGTAGCTGCCATAGGAACGATCGGTCGAAAATTAAGTTGTTGTATGAAAAAACATTTTGTTTTTCAAGATATCTTGACCAAACTCGGCATTAATTGGTTTTACTATACTCCTCATATATATGCAAAATCCTATTAAGATCTGACCACTATATCATATAGCTGCCATTGGAACAATCGGTTGAGAATTAAGTTGTTGTATGAACAAAAATTTGGTTTTTCAAGATATCTTGACCAAACTCGGCATTAATTAATTTTAGTATACTCCTCTTATATCATATATCGGTCATAGGAACGATCGGTCGAAAATTAAGTTGTTGTATAAAAAAAACATTTTGGTTTTCAAGATATCTTGACCAAACTCGGCATTTGATAGTTTTACTATACTCCTCATATATATGCAAAATTCTATTTAGATCTGATCACTATATCAGAAAGCTGCCATAGGAACAATCGTTCGAAAATTAACTTGTAGGAAAAAACATTTTGTTTTTCAAGATATCTTGTCCAAACTCGGTTTTAATTGGCTTCACTGTACTCCTCATATATATGCAAAATCATCTTAAGATGGGACCACTATATCATATATCGGTCATAGGAACGATCGGTCGAAAATTAAGTTTTAAGATTTTTGATTAAAATCCCTTTTGTTTATCAAGATATCTTGACCAAATTCGGAATTTATTAGTTGTACTATACTCCTCATATGTACGCAATATCCTATTAAGATGGACCACTATAGCATATAGGTGCCATAGGAACGATCGGTCGAAAATTAAGTTGTAGGAAAAAACAATTTGTTTTTCAAGATATCTTGTCCAAACTCGGCATTAATTGGTGTTACTGTACTCCTCATATATATGCAAAATCATCTTAAGATGGGACCACTATATCATATATCCGTCATAGGAACGATCGGTCGAAAAATAAGTTTTTCGATTTTTGATTAAAAACACTTTTGTTTTTCAAGATATCTTGACCAAATTCGGAATTTATTAGTTGTACTATACTCCTCATATGTACGCAATATCCTATTAAGATGGGACCACTATAGCATATATCCATAGGAACGATCGGTCGAAAATTAAGTTGTTGTAGAAAAAAACATTTTGTTTTTCAAGATATCTTGACCAAACTCGGCATTAATTGGTTTTACTATACTCCTCATATATATGCAAAATCCTATTAAGATCTGACCACTATATCATATAGCTGCCATTGGAACAATCGGTTGAGAATTAAGTTGTTGTATGAACAAAAATTTGGTTTTTCAAGATATCTTGACCAAACTCGGCATTAATTAATTTTACTATACTCCTCATATATCATATATCTGTCATAGGAACGATTGGTCGAAAATTAAGTTGTTGTATGAGAAAACATTTTGGTTTTCAAGATATCTTGACCAAACTCGGCATTTGATAGTTTTACTATACTCCTCATATATATGCAAAATCCTATTAAGATCTGACTACTATATCATATAGCTGCCATTGGAACAATCGTTCGAAAATTAAGTTGTAGGAAAATACATTTTGTTTTTCAAGATATCTTGACCAAACTCGGCTTTAATAGGTTTTACTGTACTCCTAATATATATGCAAAATCATCTTAAGATGGGACCACTATATCATATATCGGTCATAGGAACGATCGGTCGAAAATTAAGTTTTTCGATTTTTGATTAAAAACCCTTTTGTTTTTCAAGATATCTTGACCAAATTCGGAATTTATTAGTTGTACTATACTACTCATATGTACGCAAAATCCTATTAAGATCGGACCACTATAGCATATAGCTGCCATAGGAACGATCGGTCGAAAATTAAGTTGTTGTAGGAAAAAACATTTTGTTTTTCAAGATATCTTGACCAAACTCGCCATTTCATAGTTTTACTACAGTCCTATATATAGGCAAAATCCTATAAGGATCAAACCACTATATCATATAGATGCCATAGAAACGATCGGTCGAAAATAAAGTTTTTCGATTTTTGATTAAAAAACTTTTGTTTTTCAAGATATCTTGACCAAATTCGGAATTTATTAGTTGTACTATACTACTCATATGTACGCAAAATCCTATTAAGATCGGACCACTATAGCATATAGCTGCCATAGGAACGATCGGTCGAAAATTAAGTTGTTGTAGGAAAAAACATTTTGTTTTTCAAGATATCTTGACCAAACTCGCCATTTGATAGTTTTACTACACTCCTATATATAGGCAAAATCCTATAAGGATCAGACCACTATATCATATAGCTGCCATAGGATCGGTCGAAACTTAAGTTATTGTAGGAAAGACCATTTTGTTTTTCAAGATATCCTGACCAATCTCGGCATTTGATAGTTTTACTATACTCCTCATATATAGGCAAAATCCTATAAGGATCGGATCACCATTTTATATAGATGCCATAGGAACGATGGGTCGAAAATTAAGTTGTTCAATTAAGAAACCTTTTGTTTTTCAAGATATCTTGACCAAATTCAAAATTTATTAAGTGTACTATACTCCACATATGTACGCAATATCCTATTAAGATCGGACCACTATAGCATATAGCTGCCATAGGAACGATCGGTCGAAAATTAAGTTGTTGTAGGAAAAAACATTTTGTTTTTCAAGATATCTTGACCAAACTCGGCATTTGATAGTTTTACTATACTCCTCATATATAGGCAAAATCCTATAAGGATCAGACCACTATATCATATAGCTGCCATAGGATCGGTCGAAACTTAAGTTGTTGTAGGAAAGAACATTTTGTTTTTTAAGATATCCTGACCAAACTCGGCATTTATAGTTTTACTATACTCCTCATATATAGGCAAAATCCTATAAAGATCGGAACACTATATCATATAGATGCCATAGGAACGATCGGTCGAAAATTAAGTTGTTCAATTGAGAAACCTTTTGTTTTTCAAGATATCTTGACCAAATTCGGAATTTATTAGTTGTACTATACTCCTCAAATATATGCAAAATCCTATTAAGATCGGACCACTATATCATATAGCTGCCATAGGAACGATCGGTCGAAAATTAAGTTGTTGTAGGAAAAAACATTTTGTTTTTCAAGATATCTTGACCAAACTCGCCATTTGATAGTTTTACTACACTCCTATATATAGGCAAAATCCTATAAGGATCAGACCACTATATCATATAGCTGCCATAGGATCGGTCGAAACTTAAGTTATTGTAGGAAAGACCATTTTGTTTTTCAAGATATCCTGACCAATCTCGGCATTTGATAGTTTTACTATACTCCTCATATAGGCAAAATCCTATAAGGATCGGATCACCATTTTATATAGATGCCATAGGAACGATGGGTCGAAAATTAAGTTGTTCAATTAAGAAACCTTTTGTTTTTCAAGATATCTTGACCAAATTCAAAATTTATTAAGTGTACTATACTCCACATATGTACGCAATATCCTATTAAGATCGGACCACTATAGCATATAGCTGCCATAGGAACGATCGGTCGAAAATTAAGTTGTTGTAGGAAAAACATTTTGTTTTTCAAGATATCTTGACCAAACTCGGCATTTGATAGTTTTACTATACTCCTCATATATAGGCAAAATCCTATAAGGATCAGACCACTATATCATATAGCTGCCATAGGATCGGTCGAAACTTAAGTTGTTGTAGGAAAGAACATTTTGTTTTTAAGATATCCTGACCAAACTCGGCATTTATAGTTTTACTATACTCCTCATATATAGGCAAAATCCTATAAAGATCGGAACACTATATCATATAGATGCCATAGGAACGATCGGTCGAAAATTAAGTTGTTCAATTGAGAAACCTTTTGTTTTTCAAGATATCTTGACCAAATTCGGAATTTATTAGTTGTACTATACTCCTCAAATATATGCAAAATCCTATTAAGATCGGACCACTATATCATATAGCTGCCATAGGAACGATCGGTCGAAAATTAAATTTTTCGATTTTGATTAAAAACCATTTTGTTTTTCAAGATATCTTGACGAAATTCGGAATTTATTAGTTGTACTATACTACTCATATGTACGCAAAATCCTATTAAGATCGGACCACTATAGCATATAGCTGCCATAGGAACGATCGGTCGAAAATTAAGTTGTTGTAGGAAAAAACATTTTGTTTTTCAAGATATCTTGACCAAACTCGCCATTTGATAGTTTTGCTACACTCCTATATATAGGAAAAATCCTATAAGGATCGGAACACTATATCATATAGATGCCATAGGAACGATCGGTCGAAAATTAAGTTGTTCAATTAAGAAACCTTTTGTTTTTCAAGATATCTTGACCAAATTCGGAATTTATTAGTTGTACTATACTGCTCAAATATATGCAAAATCCTATTAAGATCGGACCACTATATCATATAGCTGCCATAGGAACGATCGGTCGAAAATTAAGTTGTTCAGTTAAGAAACCTTTTGTTTTTCAAGATATCTTGACCAAATTCGGAATTTATTAGTTGTACTATACTCCTCAAATGTATGCAAAATCCTATTAAGATCGGACTACTATATCATATAGCTGCCATTGGAACGATCGGTCGAAAATTAAGTTGTTGTAGGAAAAAACATTTTGTTTTTTCAAAATATCTTGACCAAACTCGGCATTAATTGGTTTTATTATACTCCTCATATATATTCAAAATCCTATTAAGATCGGACCACTATATCATATAGCTGCCATAGGAACGATCGGTCGAAAATTAAATTTTTCGATTTTTGATTAAAAACCCTTTTGTTTTTCAAGATATCTTGACGAAATTCGGAATTTATTAGTTGTACTATACTACTCATATGTACGCAAAATCCTATTAAGATCGGACCACTATAGCATATAGCTGCCATAGGAACGATCGGTCGAAAATTAAGTTGTTGTAGGAAAAAACATTTTGTTTTTCAAGATATCTTGACCAAACTCGCCATTTGATAGTTTTGCTACACTCCTATATATAGGAAAAATCCTATAAGGATCGGAACACTATATCATATAGATGCCATAGGAACGATCGGTCGAAAATTAAGTTGTTCAATTAAGAAACCTTTTGTTTTTCAAGATATCTTGACCAAATTCGGAATTTATTAGTTGTACTATACTGCTCAATATATGCAAAATCCTATTAAGATCGGACCACTATATCATATAGCTGCCATAGGAACGATCGGTCGAAAATTAAGTTGTTGTAGGAAAAAATATTTTGTTTTTCAAAATATCTTGACCAAACTCAGCATTAATTGGTTTTACTATACTCCTCATATATATGCAAAATCCTATTAAGATCTGACCACTATATCATATAGCTGCCATTGGAACAATCGGTTGAGAATTAAGTTGTTGTATGAACAAAAATTTGGTTTTTCAAGATATCTTGACCAAACTCGGCATTAATTAATTTTACTATACTCCTCATATATCATATATCTGTCATAGGAACGATTGGTCGAAAATTAAGTTGTTGTATGAGAAAACATTTTGGTTTTCAAGATATCTTGACCAAACTCGGCATTTGATAGTTTTACTATACTCCTCATATATATGCAAAATCCTATTAAGATCTGACTACTACATCATATAGCTGCCATTGGAACAATCGTTCGAAAATTAAGTTGTAGGAAAATACATTTTGTTTTTCAAGATATCTTGACCAAACTCGGCTTTAATAGGTTTTACTGTACTCCTAATATATATGCAAAATCATCTTAAGATGGGACCACTATATCATATATCGGTCATAGGAACGATCGGTCGAAAATTAAGTTTTTCGATTTTTGATTAAAAACCCTTTTGTTTTTCAAGATATCTTGACCAAATACGGAATTTATTAGTTGTACTATACTCATATGTACGCAAAATCCTATTAAGATCGGACCACTATAGCATATAGCTGCCATAGAACGATCGGTCGAAAATTAAGTTGTTGTAGAAAAAACATTTTGTTTTTCAAGATATCTTGACCAAACTCGCCATTTCATAGTTTACTACAGTCCTATATATAGGCAAAATCCTATAAGGATCAAACCACTATATCATATAGATGCCATAGAAACGATCGGTCGAAAATAAAGTTTTTCGATTTTTGATTAAAAAATCTTTTGTTTTTCAAGATATCTTGACCAAATTCGGAATTTATTAGTTGTACTATACTACTCATATGTACGCAAAATCCTATTAAGATCGGACCACTATAGCATATAGCTGCCATAGGAACGATCGGTCGAAAATTAAGTTGTTGTAGGAAAAAACATTTTGTTTTTCAAGATATCTTGACCAAACTCGCCATTTGATAGTTTTGCTACACTCCTATATATAGGCAAAAGCCTATAAGGATCGGAACACTATATCATATAGATGCCATAGGAACGATCGGTCGAAAATTAAGTTGTTCAATTAAGAAACCTTTGTTTTTCAAGATATCTTGACCAAATTCGGAATTTATTAGTTGTACTATACTCCTCAAATGTATGCAAAATCCTATTAGGATCGGACTACTATATCATATAGCTGCCATAGGAACGATCGGTCGAAAATTAAGTTGTTGTAGGAAAAAACATTTTGTTTTTCAAAATATCTTGACCAAACTCGGCATTAATTGGTTTTATTATACTCCTCATATATATTCAAAATCCTATTAAGATCGGACCACTATGTCATATAGCTGCCATAGGAACGATCGGTCGAAAATTAAATTTTTCGATTTTTGATTAAAAACCCTTTTGTTTTTCAAGATATCTTGACGAAATTCGGAATTTATTAGTTGTACTATACTACTCATATGTACGCAAAATCCTATTAAGATCGGACCACTATAGCATATAGCTGCCATAGGAACGATCGGTCGAAAATTAAGTTGTTGTAGGAAAAAAACATTTTGTTTTTCAAGATATCTTGACTAAACTCGCCATTTGATAGTTTTGCTACACTCCTATATATAGGCAAAATCCTATAAGGATCGGAACACTATATCATATAGATGCCATAGGAACGATCGGTCGAAAATTAAGTTGTTCAATTAAGAAACCTTTTGTTTTTCAAGATATCTTGACCAAATTCGGAATTTATTAGTTGTACTGTACTGCTCAAATATATGCAAAATCCTATTAAGATCGGACCACTATATCATATAGCTGCCATAGGAACGATCGGTCGAAAATTAAGTTGTTGTAGGAAAAAATATTTGTTTTTCAAAATATCTTGACCAAACTCGGCATTAATTGGTTTTATTATACTCCTCATATATATGCAAAATCCAATTAAGATCTGACCGCTATATCATATAGCTGCCATTGGAACAATCGGTTGAAAATTAAGTTGTTGTATGAACAAAAATTTGGTTTTCAAGATATCTTGACCAACCTCGGCATTAATTAATTTTACTATACTCCTAATATATCATATATCTGTCATAGGAACGATCGGTCGAAAATTAAGTTGTTGTATGAAAAAACATTTTGGTTTTCAAGATATCTTGACCAAACTCGGCATTTGATAGTTTGCTATACTCCTAATATATATGCAAAATCCTATTAAGATCTGACCACTATATCAGATAGCTGCCATTGGAACAATCGTTCGAAAATTAAGTTGTAGGAAAAAACATTTTGTTTTTCAAGATATCTTGACCAGACTCGGCATTAATTGGTTTTACTGTACTCCTCATATATATGCAAAATCATCTTAAAATGGGACCACTATATCATATATCGGTCATAGGAACGATCGGTCGAAAATTAGGTTTTTCGATTTTTGATTAAAAACCCTTTTTTTTCAAGATATCTTGACCAAATTCGGAATTTATTAGTTGTACTATACTACTCATATGTACGCAAAATCCTATTAAGTTCGGACCACTATAGCATATAGCTGCCATTAGAACGATCGGTCGAAAATTAAGTTGTTGTATGAAAAAACATTTTGGTTTTCAAGATATCTTGACCAAACTCGGCATTTGATAGTTTTACTATACTCCTAATATATATGCAAAATCCTATTAAGATCTGACCACTATATTAGATAGCTGCCATTGGAACAATCGTTCGAAAATTAAGTTGTAGGAAAAAACATTTTGTTTTTCAAGATATCTTGACCAAACTCGGCATTAATTGGTTTTACTGTACTCCTCATATATATGCAAAATCATCTTAAAATGGGACCACTATATCATATATCGGTCATAGGAACGATCGGTCGAAAATTAAGTTTTTCGATTTTTGATTAAAAACCCTTTTGTTTTCAAGATATCTTGACCAAATTCGGAATTTATTAGTTGTACTACTCATATGTACGCAAAATCCTATTAAGATCGGACCACTATAGCATATAGCTGCCATAGGAACGATCGGTCGAAAATTAAGTTGTTGTAGGATAAAACATTTTGTTTTTCAAGATATCTTGACCAAACTCGCCATTTGATAGTTTTACTACACTCCTATATATAGGCAAAATCCTATAAGGATCAGACCACTATATCATATAGATGCCATAGGAACGATCGGTCGAAAATTAAGTTTTCGATTATTGATTAAAAAACCCTTTTGTTTTTCAAGATATCTTGACCAAATTCGAAATTTATTAGTTGTACTATACTCCTCACATGTACGCAAAATCCTATTAAGATCGGACCACTGTAGCATATAGCTGCCATAGGAACGATCGGTCGAAAATTAAATTTTTCGATTTTTGATTAAAACCCTTTTGATTTTCAAGATATCTTGACGAAATTCGGAATTTATTAGTTGTACTATACTACTCATATGTACGCAAAATCCTATTAAGATCAGACCACTATAGCATATAGCTGCCATAGGAACGATCGGTCGAAAATTAAGTTGTTGTAGGAAAAAACATTTTGTTTTTCAAGATATCTTGACCAAACTCGCCATTTGATATTTTGCTACACTCCTATATATAGGCAAAATCCTATAAGGATCGGAACACTATATCATATAGATGCCATAGGAACGATCGGTCGAAAATTAAGTTGTTCAATTAAGAAACTTTGTTTTTCAAGATATCTTGACCAAATTCGGAATTTATTAGTTGTACTATACTGCTCAAATATATGCAAAATCATCTTAAAATGGGACCACAATATCATATAGCTGCTATAGGAACGATCGGTCGAAAATTAAGTTGTTCAGTTAAGAAACCTTTTGTTTTTCAAGATATCTTGACCAAATTCGGAATTATTAGTTGTACTATACTCCTCAAATGTATGCAAAATCCTATTAGGATCGGACTACTATATCATATAGCTGCCATAGGAACGATCGGTCGAAAATTAAGTTGTAGGAAAAAACATTTTGTTTTTCAAAATATCTTGACCAAACTCGGCATTAATTGGTTTTATTATACTCCTCATATATATTCAAAATCCTATTAAGATCGGACCACTATATCATATAGCTGCAATAGGAACGATCGGTCGAAAATTAAATTTTTCGATTTTGATTAAAAACCCTTTTGTTTTTCAAGATATCTTGACCAAATTCGAAATTTATTAGTTGTACTATACTCCTCATATGTACGCAAAATCCTATTAAGATCGGACCACTATAGGAACGATCGTTCGAAAATTAAGTTGTTGTATGAAAAAACACTTTGTTTTTCAAGATATCTTGACCAAACAAGGCATTTATTAGTTTAACTATACTGCCCATATATAGGCAAATTCCTATTAAGATCGGACCAGTATATCATATAGCTGCCTAGAAACATCGGTCGAAAATTAAGTTGTTGTATGAAAAAACACTTTGTTTATCAAGATATCTTGGCCAAACTCGACATTTATTAGGAACCATCGGTCGAAAATTAAGTTGTTGTGTAAACATAGACTTATTTTTCAAGATATCTTGACCAAACTCGGCATTGATAGTTTTACTATACTCCTCATATATAGGCATAATCCTATAATGATCGGAACACTATATCATATAGATGCCATAGGAACGATTGGTCGAAAATTAAGTTGTTCAATTAAGAAACCTTTTGTTTTTCAAGATATCTTGACCAAATTCGGAACTTATTAGTTGTACTATACTCAAATATATGCAAAATCCTATTAAGATCGGACCACTATATCATATAGCTGCCATAGGAACGATCGGTCGAAAATTAAGTTGTTCAGTTAAGAAACCTTTTGTTTTTCAAGATATCTTGACCAAACTCGGCATTAATTGGTTTTATTATACTCCTCATATATATGCAAAATCCAATTAAGATCTGACCACTATATCATATAGCTGCCATTGGAACAATCGGTTGAAAATTAAGTTGTTGTATGATCAAAAATTTGGTTTTTCAAGATATCTTGACCAGCCTCGGCATTAATTAATTTTACTATACTCCTCATATATCATATCCGTCATAGGAACGATCTGTCGAAAATTAAGTTGTTGTATGAAAAAAAACATTTTGGTTTTCAAGATATCTTGACCAAACTCGGCATTTGATAGTTTTACTATACTCTCATATATATGCAAAATCCTATTAAGATCTGACTACTACATCATATAGCTGCCATTGGAACAATCGTTCGAAAATTAAGTTGTAGGAAAATACATTTTGTTTTTCAAGATATCTTGACCAAACTCGGCTTTAATAGGTTTTACTGTACTCCTAATATATATGCAAAATCATCTTAAGATGGGACCACTATATCATATATCGGTCATAGGAACGATCGGTCGAAAATTAAGTTTTTCGATTTTTGATTAAAACCCTTTTGTTTTTCAAGATATCTTGACCAAATACGGAATTTATTAGTTGTACTATACTACTCATATGTACGCAAAATCCTATTAAGATAGGACCACTATAGCATATAGCTGCCATAGGAACGATCGGTCGAAAATTAAGTTGTTGTAGGAAAAAAACATTTTGTTTTTCAAGATATCTTGACCAAACTCGCCATTTCATAGTTTTACTACAGTCCTATATATAGGCAAAATCCTATAAGGATCAAACTACTATATCATATAGATGCCATAGAAACGATCGGTCGAAAATAAAGTTTTTCGATTTTTGATTAAAAAATCTTTTGTTTTTCAAGATATCTTGACCAAATTCGGAATTTATTAGTTGTACTATACCACTCATATGTACGCAAAATCCTATTAAGATCGGACCACTATAGCATATAGCTGCCATAGGAACGATCGGTCGAAAATTAAGTTGTTGTAGGAAAAAACATTTGTTTTTCAAGATATCTTGACCAAACTCGCCATTTGATAGTTTTACTACACTCCTATATATAGGCAAAATCCTATAAGGATCAGACCACTATATCATATAGCTGCCATAGGATCGGTCGAAACTTAAGTTATTGTAGGAAAGACCATTTTGTTTTTCAAGATATCCTGACCAATCTCGGCATTTGATAGTTTTACTACACTCCTCATATATAGGCAAAATCCTATAAGGATCGGATCACCATATTATAAGATGCCATAGGAACGATGGGTCGAAAATTAAGTTGTTCAATTAAGAAACCTTTTGTTTTTCAAGATATCTTGACCAAATTCGAAATTTATTAAGTGTACTATACTCCACATATGTACGCAATATCCTATTAAGATCGGACCACTATAGCATATAGCTGCCATAGGAACGATCGGTCGAAAATTAAGTTGTTGTAGGAAAAAACATTTTGTTTTTCAAGATATCTTGACCAAACTCGGCATTTGATAGTTTTACTATAATCCTCATATATAGGCAAAATCCTATAAGGATCAGACCACTATATCATATAGCTGCCATAGGATCGGTCGAAACTTAAGTTGTTGTAGGAAAGAACATTTTGTTTTTCAAGATATCCTGACCAAACTCGGCATTTATAGTTTTACTATACTCCTCATATATTGGCAAAATCCTATAGAGATCGGAACACTATATCATATAGATGCCATAGGAACGATCGGTCGAAAATTAAGTTGTTCAATGAGAAACCTTTGTTTTTCAAGATATCTTAACCAAATTCGGAATTATTAGTTGTACTATACTCCTCAAATATATGCAAAATCCTATTAAGATCGGACCACTATATCATATAGCTGCCATAGGAACGATCGGTCGAAAATTAAATTTTTCGATTTTTGATTAAAAACCCTTTTGATTTTCAAGATATCTTGACGAAATTAGGAATTTATTAGTTGTACTATACTATCATATGTACGCAAAATCCTATTAAGATCGGACCACTATAGCATATAGCTGCCATAGGAACGATCGGTCGAAAATTAAGTTGTTGTAGGAAAAAACATTTTGTTCTTCAAGATATCTTGACCAAACTCGCCATTTGATAGTTTTGCTACACTCCTATATATAGGCAAAATCCTATAAGGATCGGAACACTATATCATATAGATGCCATAGGAACGATCGGTCGAAAATTAAGTTGTTCAATTAAGAAACCTTTGTTTTTCAAGATATCTTGACCAAATTCGGAATTTATTAGTTGTACTATACTGCTCAAATATATGCAAAATCCTATTAAGATTGGACCACAATATCATATAGCTGCCATAGGAACGATCGGTCGAAAATTAAGTTGTTCAGTTAAGAAACCTTTTGTTTTTCAAGATATCTTGACCAAATTCGGAATTTATTAGTTGTACTATACTCCTCAAATGTATGCAAAATCCTATTAGATCGGACTACTATATCATATAGCTGCCATAGGAACGATCGGTCGAAAATTAAGTTGTTGTAGGAAAAAACATTTTGTTTTTCAAAATATCTTGACCAAACTCGGCATTAATTGGTTTTATTATACTCCTCATATATATTCAAAATCCTATTAAGATCGGACCACTATATCATATAGCTGCCATAGGAACGATCGGTCGAAAATTAAATTTTTCGATTTTTGATTAAAAACCCTTTTGTTTTTCAAGATATCTTGACGAAATTCGGAATTTATTAGTTGTACTATACTACTCATATGTACGCAAAATCCTATTAAGATCGGACCACTATAGGAACGATCGTTCGAAAATTAAGTTGTTGTATGAAAAAACACTTTGTTTTTCAAGATATCTTGACCAAACAAGGCATTTATTAGTTTAACTATACTGCCCATATATAGGCAAATTCCTATTAAGATCGGACCAGTATATCATATAGCTGCCTAGAAACCATCGGTCGAAAATTAAGTTGTTGTATGAAAAAACACTTTGTTTATCAAGATATCTTGGCCAAACTCGACATTTATTAGGAACCATCGGTCGAAAATTAAGTTGTTGTGTAAACATAGACTTTATTTTTCAAGATATCTTGACCAAACTCGGCATTTGATAGTTTTACTATACTCCTCATATATAGGCATAATCCTATAATGATCGGAACACTATATCATATAGATGCCATAGGAACGATTGGTCGAAAATTAAGTTGTTCAATTAAGAAACCTTTTGTTTTTCAAGATATCTTGACCAAATTCGGAACTTATTAGTTGTACTATACTCAAATATATGCAAATCCTATTAAGATCGGACCACTATATCATATAGCTGCCATAGGAACGATCGGTCGAAAATTAAGTTGTTGTAGGAAATAACATTTTGTTTTTCAAGATATCTTGACCAAACTCGGCATTAATTGGTTTTATTATACTCCTCATATATATGCAAAATCCAATTAAGATCTGACCACTATATCATATAGCTGCCATTGGAACAATCGGTTGAAAATTAAGTTGTTGTATGATCAAAAATTTGGTTTTTCAAGATATCTTGACCAGCCTCGGCATTAATTAATTTTACTATACTCCTCATATATCATATATCCGTCATAGGAACGATCTGTCGAAAATTAAGTTGTTGTATGAAAAAACATTTTGGTTTTCAAGATATCTTGACCAAACTCGGCATTGATAGTGTTCACACAAGAAGTGTATCCAACAGTCGCCATCCAACCGCCATGTAACTCCGGAACCAGTACACGGAACATGTACTGAAATTTCACCACACGTACACTAATACACTGGTACTCTTGTAATGTACTCTGAGAAAATGAAATAGATGAAAATTAACCTTCAAGCTAACAAAACGTGTTTTTCTTCAAACCTAAAATAAATTTGTGCAGAGCAGAAACGCTCCCCCAACGACGATTCATTCTATAAAACTTCACCTGGAAGCCCTGCGGACGCCCTACTACAACATTTGGTCCTTCGAGCCGGATATTCTACAACGTTTGGTATATCCAGTTCGCCCCAGCAAGCATTGGTGGATCTGCAATAAAAGGTTCCAGGAACAGCCATAAATTCGAACAAGATAAGTAGCAGTGCACCTACCTCAACTTGTCCATTGCCAAATTTCCGGCAACTCCAGTTAATTAATTTTTTTGTGTGTCTGAACATATTTTTTCGCTTCACATTGTCCGTGGTTAAAGCGAGGGGCAATTGTATTTAAAAAAAAAAAAAATTAAACAAAAAAAACCCGCAGATAAAATATTGTTCGTGGCCATTAAGGCGTCTAAAAAGTGATAAATATTAAAAGAAATAAAACAGAAAGTGACTCCGATAAGGTCGCCATATTGGTGTCTGTACATATATATACATATATGTACAAGTGCATACCCAAAAATTTAACCGATCGCCATATTGATGTACGCAAGTACATCCAGACATATCTGCACACATAGGCTTTCGCTCCGTTGAACAACAAGTGTATGCGCTTCTCCATTCCAACCTTCACCAAAGAATCACACACTAAATACATATATAAAAACACACAATTCTAATTCGTATTTAATTAAATAAAACCACACTGTGCAAATTCACCTGCATGTATACACACACATCCTATTATATGTGTATCGTTTGTTATTTTTTCCTCCACAGCAGCTTCAATATTAATTTATATATTTATTTTTACCAATTAATTGGCAAGTGTGAAACGTAAACAAACAACAGGGTTGTAAAGTGTCAAGATCGGTTTTCGATAAACTGATTCTGTGAAACTTTTATATTTTGTATGTTTCCACCTTGCCATTGAGCTGCGTTTACTTAATAAAATACAAACATATATATTACCTTTTCTTATTCTTATAAAAAATTTATAAAACATAATTATAAGTTAAGACGTTTCCAAGTTGCGTATTAAATCGAATATCCGTGCGATTTTTTATTAAAATAACAATTTATCACAAGTAATTCTATGAAAAAAAAAACTTTTCGTTGAGCTGCGTTTAGAATAAATGTGCTTCTTCTTGAGCTCAACCATCAATAAGCGATAAGCATCATTTTTTGCGCGATCCGTTTCCACCACACGGCCGCTTTGTCAAAAGAGAATAAATCCTTTTCTCTGGTGTTTCAATAAAGAAATAATTAGATTTTTTTCTCAATTAAGGGAAACTAAATAAGAATCAATTTGGTAAATTATTAATAAAATAATTAATTTAACAAAATTTTCCGATTTCGTTGGACTCAATAGTGCACACCATTTCAGTCATTCCATTTTATTCTGATATCTCGATTCCATCGTTCCTGCGCCATTTCTTATTCCGTTTTCTCTCTGCTGATTCAAATTATTTGTATTTGATCACATTTCACCTGGTTAGTACAATTTTTGGCTCTGTGAAGAGCCTAGTATGCCAATCGGTGGTGATCAAAACAGCCAAAAACGACTCACAGCACCGTCCGTCAAGGAGTCAAAGCGACCTTTAACCTCACCTAGAGCAGTTTTCGGGAAACTCAAGGTCGAGAGTACCAGCACAACCGTCCGCAAGACTGTGAGTCCGATTCCAACAAGAGACATTACCCCAAAAATTACCCGTTCGACTACGCAAAAAATGCAGAAGTCAAGCGAAATGGCACTGAACGACTTCGTTTCTATAACTGACCGTCTAGGCCAGTTTGAAGTGAAGATCAATGACGCAGCGGACAGTGACGTGTCACTGTTCACTCTCCAAGTCCGACGAGATCAGATTAAAACTTTATGGGAAAAGGTAGAACGCGAGTACGAGTTATGTTCCAAAGCTCTCAACCAAAGCGCTTGCAGCAGCAGTGACCTGGTGGCTATGCAAGCTAAATATGATTACTCGTACTCCGTTTACGAGCGATGTGCGGCTCAACTAAGCGAAAAAATAGAAAGATCCACGGCGTTAAATAGACAAGCTGAGCAACCCCCCTCCAACTTCTCCATGTCCAGGGGTTGCAGTCTCCCGCCATGCGACACTGAAGTTTTCAGTGGGGATTACCTACGCTGGCCTACTTTCCGAGACTTGTTTACAGCTGTTTATATTAACAATCCAAGATTGACGCCGGTGGAAAAATTGTTCCATCTTAATTCCAAAACCAGCGGTGAAGCTAGAGCAATTGTCTCCAAGTCCCCGCTCACGAATGACGGCTTTCAGTCAGCGTGGGCGAGCCTGACGGAGAGATTTGAGAATAAGCGACTATTAGTCAATAGTCAATTGAAAATTCTTTTCAATCTCCCCTCAGAAACACAAGAGTCTGGAGCCGCCCTTAAAGAGCTTCAGGGCACAATCCAGGGATGTTTAACGGCTCTCGACTTGTCCAGGGTGAGCACCGAAAATTGGGATTGTCTGCTAATTTTCTTGTGCTCCTCTAAATTGCCTAAGCTCACGCTGTCGTTATGGGAACAATCGCTCCACGATAAGGCAGAGATCCCTCAATGGTCCGAGATGAATTTATTTCTGATCGACCGATATCGCACCTTGGAGGCGATAGAGGATGTACGACCTACCGCACATACGCCACTCCAGTCCAAACCCACAAGAAAAGAGTCCAACCACCTGAGAACCTTCGAAGCAACAGTGACTGCAAAGCCACAGCACTGCAAATTGTGTCAGAAGGAAAACCATCCCGTGCGTCTATGCCCGCGTTTTCTACAAATGTCCGTACCCGAGAGAGTTTCCGTCATTAAGCAACAAAAGCTGTGCTTAAACTGCTTCGCCAGACAGCACCAGTTGAAAGACTGCACCAGCGCACATAGTTGTTTCACGTGCAAGGGACGTCACAACACGCTACTCCACCGTGACAGACCCCAGGTGCCCTCAGCTTCCACAACACCAATAGTTTTGAACCCTCCTTCACCAATACAGTCCACTTCTACTTCAACCCAAGCTACCGTTCAAAACTATTTTTCCGCAAATTCACATGGTGTTCTCCTCGGCACGGCTGTCATCCAAGTGTGTCATTTGGGCACAAAGTATACAGCCCGGGCATTAATCGACTCTGGGTCTGAAGCGACCTTTATTTCAGAGCGATTGTTCAAAAGGGTTAAACTTCCTTATCAACCCGTCGACGCACAGGTCTCCGGTTTGAATCAAGCCATTTCGGCTCAACCTCAAAAACTTTGCCATTTTAATATTGGCTCTCCTATAAAGCCCAGGGTTCATATTGAAACCTCGGCTTATGTTCTTCCAAAGCTGGCAGGCAATTTGCCCTCCTACACCATCCCCCAAACTGCTTTGGAAGAACTTCCAAAATTACACTTGGCCGATCCCTCTTTCTATAGGAGCTCACAGATAGACGTGCTTCTTCGGCGCCGATATCCTCCCATCCATATTGTTAGGTGGCTCCTATCCCAACATATGTGGCACTCTCCTTGGTCAAGAAACGATTTTCGGCTGGATCCTTACAGGCCCCGTTTCTAAGACCAGTGCCAAATTTGTCGCATCCTTTTCGACTCAAGTCTCGCTGAATCCAAATGCGAGCTTGGATAAATTGCTCACAAAATTTTGGGAGGTGGAGGATATTCCAGTTAAGCTGGAAAAGGAATCCGACCTTTTTTGTGAGCGCAATTTTCAAAAAACCACTAAAAGGGATAAAAACGGCAGATACTTGGTCACACTGCCATTCAAGAATTCCGATCACATCCAGTTAGGCCATTCAAGGTCCATCGCACTAGCTCAATTTCTACGAAATGAGAATCGTCTGGCAAAAAATGCCCCCCTTAAGGAGCAGTACGATGCGGTGATCCAGGAATATCTGGACTTAGGTCACATGCGACAAGTCCCTCCAAGCAATGGTTCAGATAACTTTTATCTACCACACCATGCTGTTCACAAGCCTGACAGCACCACGACCAAGCTCCGCGTAGTATTTAACGCCTCCCACCCGTCATCGAATGGTAAAAGTCTGAACGATGTGCTACATGCAGGGCCCGTTCTGCAATCCGACTTAACCATTCAAATTCTAAGATGGCGCTTCTTCCGATATGTGTTCAATGCCGATATCACAAAAATGTATCGGCAAATACTTGTGCATCCCAACCACACGCCCTATCAGAGAATTCTGTTCCGAACAAAGGACAACGAGCTTCGTGACTTCGAACTCAGCACAGTCACGTTTGGAGTTAACTGTGCCCCCTTTTTGGCAATTCGGGTACTACATCAGCTATCTGATGACGTTCGTTCGCTCTATCCCTTAGCAAGTCATATTATCGCAAACAATATGTATGTCGACGATGTACTAGCGGGAGCCCATTCCAAATCAATAGCAGATCAAGCAATTGCAGAACTCCGCAAGGCCCTTGAATCTGCCGGGTTTCCCTTGCGAAAATGGACATCCAATGAAAAGGACTTGCTAAGAGCGATTCCCAAGGACCACTTGCTTCACGCCGACTTTTTAGAGATCGAGGAAGCCTGTTCGGCAAAGACTCTCGGGATCAGATGGAAAGCTGACACCGATCAGTTCTTTTTCGCTCCATCCGAGCTAACAGCCAAACAGTCCGTCTCCAAACGTGAAGTCCTTTCACAGATTGCCAAACTGTTCGACCCAGCAGGTTGGCTGGGTCCAGTCATTATCCAGGCAAAAATATTCATGCAGGAGATCTGGCTCCAAGAACTGGGCTGGGACGATCCGCTACCTGAGAGTCTTCTCATTAAGTGGAATTTATTTCTGCAAGAGTTTCCGGGCCTCAGTGCGATTCGCATCCCTAGATGGGTCGAATTCCGCCCACAGGGGACTATCCAATACCATGGGTTTTGTGACGCTTCGCAGCGTGCATATGGGGCCGCCATTTACGTGCGCACTGAGATACAAGATCGCATCTCAGTACATCTCCTAACAGCGAAAACGAGGGTCGCTCCGGTCAAGACGATATCCTTGCCACGACTAGAGCTGTGCGGAGCAGCACTTCTGTCCGAGTTATCCGCTGCACTCAGTCCCCAGCTACCTTCCGCTGGCGGCGACTGGTTCTATTGGACAGATTCCACAATTGTGCTAGCTTGGCTTCATAAGCCACCATGCGCCTGGACTACCTTTGTAGCAAACAGAGTCGCAAAAATTACTCAGGCCACCGACTCCAATAAATGGTCCCATGTACGATCCGAGTACAATCCAGCGGACCTAGCGAGCAGAGGTGCCCCACCACACGCGTTAGTCAACAATGAGCTGTGGTGGCACGGGCCAGAATGGTTACGCCTACCTCAGAACCAATGGCCCATTCCTTCAGATCCCCTCCCAGATACGACAATAGAGCAACGTACGATTAAGGTAAACCTCGTAAACACGGCTCCCTCATTTTCTTTCCTCGAGCGCTTCTCCAAGTTCGATCGAGCCCTGCGAGTGTTAGCCTACATCTATCGCTTCTTCAAGCGTTGCAAACGATTGTCGCTCCCGTCAACTATGGAAATTGACAGCAACGAGATTTCTTATGCACAAGAAAAACTCATTCTCCTGACCCAGAGACAAGCATACTCGTCAGAGTACACTTGCTTGAGCACGAAAAAACAGCTCACTTCCAGCAAAATCCTTAATTTGAACCCCTTTTTAGATGGTAAGGGAATTATTCGAGCATGTGGTCGTGTAAGAGCGGCCGAAGCACTCGGCTACGATGAGCGGCATCCAATCATACTGCCATACACATGTGCATATTCGCGTCTCTTGACCGCTTTCACCCATCTTATATCCTTGCATGGAGGCAACCAGCTCATGATGCGTTTAATACGATCACAGTACTGGATTCCAAAGCTGAAGGTGTTGGTCAAATCCACAATTCATTCCTGCAAAATCTGCGTCATCCGAAAAAAGAAATTGCAAACGCAGCTCATGGGCGACTTGCCTGTGGAGAGAGTCACATTCTCTCGACCGTTCACTCACACAGGAGTCGATTTTGCAGGCCCCTTCGATGTAAAAAATTACACAGGTCGAGCCTGTCTTATTACGAAAGGCTACGTGTGCGTCTTTGTGTGCTTCAGCACCAAAGCCATCCACCTAGAAGCTACATCTGACCTGACCACAGAAAGATTCCTAGCGGCATTTGCGAGATTTGTGGCACGACGAGGGTGCCCAAGTCAAATGCATTCCGACAACGGCAAAACCTTCGTCGGAGCGGCCAAAGTCCTCTCGCGCGATTTTGTAGAAGCGCTTAAGACTCAACTCCAGGCCACTTACAGTCTCCAGAAACTGTCCTGGCACTTCAACCCTCCTAGTGCACCGCATATGGGTGGCCTGTGGGAGGCAGGTGTAAAGAGTTTCAAAAATCTATTTTATAAATCTACATCGACCTCCAAATACACCTTCGAAGAGCTTTCCACGCTCCTATCCAAAGTTGAAGCATGCCTGAATTCAAGACCGATATCTCCATTGTCGGAAGATCCTACTGATCTCCTAGCTCTGACTCCCGGTCATTTTCTAGTCGGGGGTCCTCTACTTTCCGCCACAGAGCCAGAGATCAAGGAAAACGCCGCGTCCATCATCAACCGCTGGCAGCGCTTGAAGGCTTTGCAACAACAGTTCTGTCTCCGTTGGAAACATGAGTATCTTTTAGAGTTACACAAAAGAAACAAATGGCAAACTCCAACGCGAGACTTACAACGGGGCGATCTAGTCATTATTAAAGAAGATAATCTTCCAGTTAATGACTGGCGTCTAGGTCGAATCCAAACGACCTATCCTGGCGACGACCAAAGAGTCCGAGTGGTCGACGTCTTAACAGCCCGAGGTGTCTCCAAGAGACCTATCTCTAAGCTGATCCTGCTCCCGATAGAATCTAGTCTCCATTTTCCATCCAGTAAAATTTCCAGTAAAGACTAGAATCCTAGATCCATAGGTCTGCGGACCATCCGTATAAAGCCGCATCAGTAATGTCTACTATGTTTTTTTTTCACAATCTTCACGTAACAGCACGATGTCTCCACGCCAACAACATGGCCGATCCAAGAGCCGACCGGCAACGGAATCGTTCCGATGCCGAGTATGCCGAGGAGTCCACGCGCTGCGCAAGTGCCAGCGGTTCATGCGGCTGTCTCCAGAGAAGAGACTCCGAGCAGTTCTCGTTAATAAATACTGCCCAAACTGCCTGGCTCACCAACATTCCGGGGAGTCATGTCGCCGCAAGGACAAGTGCCGCAAGTGCCAGGGCGACCATCACACCTTGCTTCATTTGCAAGAAGCGCGTCGCATGCCATCTCCAGAGCGATCCCAGACAAGGCGCAGCACCAAGGCCCAAGCGCGACGCTCCGCGCCGCCTTCATCCGCTGGTTCCATCTCCTTATCATCACTCATGGAACACAAAAGGACAACCGTGCTCCCGAGAGCACTCATCCGACTCGGAAACGGCAAGGCGACCCGCGAAACTCGGGCACTTTTAGACTCGTGCTGTCCGGTAAGTCTTATCGACGCATCCTTGGCAAAGGCCTCCGGGCTATCCGTCACCCGCGTCGGTAAAGACAACGCTTGCTCGGCTTCAATAAGTTCTAGGACCTCTAGCTTCCAGCGAGAGGTCATCCTGCAAGTGATGCCAAATCTCCGGTATCGAACTCCAACGAAGCCCATCAGCGAGGAACTGAACGAGCCCTTCACCAACATTCGATTGGCAGACGATCGCTGGTTCCAGCCGGAAATCTCCAATCTGGTTTTGGGCTCGGATATATATCCGGACTTAATCCTCCAAGGCGTCCTGCCGAGTCTTGGCGGCGCACCACTGGCCCAAAACACGGTCTTTGGGTGGATATTGTCCGGCTCCTGTGCTCAATAGTCGGAACAGAGCCACGTCCCTCTCCCTTTTTCTTTTGCAATACTGCAAGGCGGGCGGCATGTTCACACAAGAAGTGTATCCAACAGTCGCCATCCAACCGCCATGTAACTCCGGAACCAGTACACGGAACATGTACTGAAATTTCACCACACGTACACTAATACACTGGTACTCTTGTAATGTACTCTGAGAAAATGAAATAGATGAAAATTAACCTTCAAGCTAACAAAACGTGTTTTTCTTCAAACCTAAAATAAATTTGTGCAGAGCAGAAACGCTCCCCCAACGACGATTCATTCTATAAAACTCACCTGGAAGCCCTGCGGACGCCCTACTACTACTATACTCCTCATATATATGCAAAATCCTATTAGATCTGACTACTACATCATATAGCTGCCATTGGAACAATCGTTCGAAAATTAAGTTGTAGGAAAATACATTTTGTTTTTCAAGATATCTTGACCAAACTCGGCTTTAATAGGTTTTGTCTGTACTCCTAATATATATGCAAAATCATCTTAAGATGGGACCACTATATCATATATCGGTCATAGGAACGATCGGTCGAAATTAAGTTTTTCGATTTTTGATTAAAAACCCTTTTGTTTTTCAGATATCTTGACCAAATACGGAATTATTAGTGTACTATACTACTCATATGTACGCAAAATCCTATTAAGATCGGACCACTATAGCATATAGCTGCCATAGGAACGATCGGTCGAAAATTAAGTTGTTGTAGGAAAAAAATTTTGTTTTTCAAGATATCTTGACCAAACTCGCCATTTCATAGTTTTACTACAGTCCTATATATAGGCAAAATCCTATAAGGATCAAACCACTATATCATATAGATGCCATAGAAACGATCGGTCGAAAATAAAGTTTTTCGATTTTTGATTTAAAAAATCTTTTGTTTTTCAAGATATCTTGACCAAATCGGAATTTATTAGTTGTACTATACTACTAATATGTACGCAAAATCCTATTAAGATCGGACCACTATAGCATATAGCTGCCATAGGAACGATCGGTCGAAAATTAAGTTGTTGTAGGAAAAAACATTTTGTTTTTCAAGATATCTTGACCAAACTCGCCATTTGATAGTTTTACTACACTCCTATATATAGGCAAAATCCTATAAGGATCAGACCACTATATCATATAGCTGCCATAGGATCGGTCGAAACTTAAGTTATTGTAGGAAAGACCATTTTGTTTTTCAAGATATCCTGACCAATCTCGGCTTGATAGTTTTACTACACTCCTCATATATAGGCAAAATCCTATAAGGATCGGATCACCATATTATATAGATGCCATAGGAACGATGGGTCGAAAATTAAGTTGTTCAATTAAGAAACCTTTTGTTTTTCAAGATATCTTGACCAAATTCGAAATTTATAAGTGTACTATACTCCACTATGTACGCAATATCTATTAAGATCGGACCACTATGCATATAGCTGCCATAGAACGATCGTCGAAAATTAAGTTGTTGTAGGAAAAAAATTTTGTTTTTCAAGATATCTTGACCAAACTCGCATTTGATAGTTTACTTACTCCTCATATATAGGCAAAATCCTATAAGGATCAGACACACTATATCATATAGCTGCCATAGGATCGGTTCGAAACTTAAGTTGTTGTAGGAAAAGAACATTTTGTTTTTCAAGATATCCTGACCAAACTCGGCATTTATAGTTTTACTATACTCCTCATATATAGGCAAAATCCTATAGAGATCGGAACACTATATCATATAGATGCCATAGGAA